>CM060964.1:113010855-113123355 GCA_030765045.1 Tenodera sinensis
AACCTAAATCTGACTGAAGTTGACAAAACCAGTCTTCCTTCCATGAGGAACACGGGATATTTTTATAAAGCTCGACAGGCTGCTGAACTATTAGCTGATATGATCTAGGTTCCATCAAAGTTGATTTAGGCGTAAAGAAGTTCAAAGTATGACATTGTTATATAGACCTACCCTGCTGAAGAAAATAATACAGTAAAGAATACCAGCGCTGCATATATCTAGGATAGTCAGGGAAGTCGACTTTAGAACAACACACATTTCATAAGGGCCACAATATCGAGTTTATGCGTAATGAAAATATTTTAAAGACATCCAACTACTGGGATTTGATTATGAAACAGACCACAAAATGTAGCTGAATCCCGGCTTTTGAACAGGAATAGTGGACTCAAATATTGGAGCTCTTGTTGCAAGCCAGCAATAGCCAGTATAAGGAATTTTAAATACGGCGGACCATTAGGGAAGTAGAGACCTAGTTGACATTGATCCGTAGAGCATTGTCATTATATTTATACCCTCTAATCCTCATTCGGCAGAATTTTGGACCGAATGTCTTATGGACATTCGAAATCCCACAGTCGTACCATTGGGGAAGAGTGACCATCCTAATACGCTCGCACATAACCACAAGCCCTCTACGCTATCTCCAACACAACTAAAGGCTGTCGTTATAATGACCAAATAAGGTGTAGGGAAAGGGCATTATTAGCAAGATACCACCAACCACATACACAATTTATTCCAGTGAAATATAAAGCTGTAATCCCAGCATTCCCACAGGAACTTCGGTGTCAAATGTGGGCAGTGGGACTGCGTCAGAGCCAATCTGTGAGGCAGCCGACTGGTGTGGTCATTAACACCTATACTTCTCGGACTTCTTAGTCTCTCGAATAGCTACACATAGCCGATGGGTGGGAACGACCACGGTACTGACATAACTATCATGCCACAAGTATCCTACAACTTGGATTTATAAACAATAATCAATCCGCACTCAGACTATGACGTGGTGATAGCCGGGCTACATAAAGCCCCAGGACACAACGAAGCCGGAACTGGGAGTAAGAGGTAAATTACAATGACGTCATAATAGCCCTAGACTAAGTTTTCGAACCCAATCCAGAGCTGAGTCTACACAATCAACAAAAGTTGCAGCAGATGTCGTCTCTAACCAAGTATTTGTACACATCTTCCCAAGAGACAGCTGATATACGCTGCCACTACATTCTAGGTGGCCCAAACAAGCCACCCTTTACAGTTTTATATTTCCCGCATGCATAAGTGCAAAAGAAGTTGCCGGGTCACTGATTTTCAAAGGGACAGTGCAGGTACGAAGCGAAAGGTCGTTGAGGTAGTGCTTGCTCACTGTATGTTTTCTTCGTGATTTCGTACTGATAGGCGTCACGTGGTTGCTTGCTTGCAGTTCCAGCCAAGTTATTCAGGGGAAAAGTGAAACATGTTCACCAAAATCTACAGAGGTTCAGACGCATCATTCCGTATCATTCCAGACATTATTGTGCTTTAACCATTTATTTTTCTCAACGTAGTTTGGGAAAGGAGAGCTGCTGCTGATCTGGGGGGTTCAAGAACTTCAATACAATGGATTTTGAAGAGTCAAAAATAGTAACCCTATAAACTGCACTTACACCAACATTTTTATGGAAACGATTTCAAGAATTGCCTACCTGTTTGCAGAAGGATGTTATATCAACTACACGAAAATTCGCATTTTACCACGCAGGTTATATAGATGAATGTTATTTCGTCCTGATTCCAATGCAAACAAATATCCCATTCTTGTACTCCTGAGAATCCTCACTTGTTGGAACCATATTGCACTTAGATTTATTGGAGTGTTAACGTGTAGAATGGCATTTTATGGGACATCATTGAGCCGGTTTGTTTGACTTCTAGGCATATAGAGCAATTTTATTTGCTATAACTCCGCGATGGAATGAATATTGGGAACCTTCCCAGAACATGTGCCATTTTAGTTAGCTCTAATTTGCTTGTTTCAGTGCACGAGTACAATACCCCATTATTCCAAAGGAGTTAAAGGAAATTCCAACAATGTTTAGCCAGACAGTGGATAAGTCATGGGAATAGAATTCCGTTAACAGCGATATTGTACCCTGTTGTTTTTCTCTCCTTTTTTTTTCCCCCCCTTTTCTTTTCTTATGGGGATATATCAAAGCTAGGGTTTACAACATGGAACCAAAGTTCCAGAAAGTTTAAAATGAAAGGACAAGTGGTGTCTGTGCTTCAATATCAGCAGACTGACATTTAGAGGCGCTTACATCAATGCATCCACCAAGGCTGACATGTTTTTGAACATGTTTATTATGGATAGTGCACTAATAGAATATTATTTAATTCTATATAGGTTTAAAGAAACATACGGGTATTAAAATTGTGTTTTGTTTAATCTTCTTAAGTGGGATCAACCGCTGCCATATTGTCTACCGATTGTGGATTTGCTGTAATCCAGTATGACAACACGTGTGCTCAAGTTTTTGCCCAGCGCCATTCCTGAATTCTTATTTATGGGTGAATTGGCATTCACTGGTAATCACTCACTCATCCAATCACTCACTCACTCACTCACTCACTCACTCACTCACTCATTCAATCACTCACTTACTCACTCACACACACATACACACACTTCATCTCTCTCTCTCTCTCTCTCTCTCTCTCTCTCTCTCTCTCTCTCTCTCTCTTAAATTCAAGCACGAGAACTTGGACACACTGTGAAACGTTTTCTTGTTAAAGAAATCTTTCTAGAGCCCAGTGAGGGACCAAATCTGAGACCCCCTGCACATTAGGCAGGTGCTCTACCAACTGAGCTAGTGGACCACTCATAGCACTTAGTGTTCGTTTATAAGCATTGGTATTTCATTTAGCAAGGTCTCCTCTCTGTCGGTATATATAAGTCGCTATATCTAAACCAGCTAGTGTGCTGGTGGCGCATCCACCTGATTTTGTTCACAAGAGGGGATTGGATTCAATGTATTATTGCCCTAATGGAAGCACCCATGAAGACGAGTGCTACTCGGTTGACGCCTTACCCTGGTTGAAGAAGGGGAGCCTAGGTTCCAGGTATGCTCGCATTCTACATGACTCCACGGGAAACCCGTGAAGTACGAAGTAACCTAACCACAAGTTAGGTACCCCATACTGGCTCGCGTCCCTGGCCCAGGTCCTGGCGCACCCACTGGACACTCCCATACTCTCCCTCCCTCCCGGGGTCTGACGTAGTATAGCCTGAGTATAGGCTCAGTCTGAAATCCCCTCCGGTTGTACTTTACCCCAACACAATCCCTATGACCTATGAGCCATTACGTACTTAAAGAGCACGCAAAATAGCGAGGTTATGTCAATAAGTGGGTTTCCCTAATATTTTGCACTGAGCAGGAAAAGATACGTCAAGATAAAGAACACTACTTTGTTGCTCTGTCATTATGCCAAAGGCCATTCAGGTATTTCTCATAGGTTAGATCAGGGTTTTATGTTCCCCGCGAAAGAACGTTGGAGGCGTGCCCAATTAACTATTTGGATATTTAATATCCCATTTCGTCATCACCATTGAAGCATCTATCCCATTCTTCAGTTTCACAAACACATAAACGTTCAAGACGCTAAGTATGGTCGATGAGGAGAAGGCTGCAAATACTAGGGTGCAGAAAATTTGTTGTGATGCCGGCGGCTTGGAACCTTGCTAATGCGTATCTTACAACTATTCCACCCCGTGTGAAGGAAGTCTAAGTGGTCATGACTAAGAGCTTACCTAAAACGTGTTAATGTCGCTTAATAAGCAGTTGGGTTCACAATCGCACCACGAGCTATGAAATCAACCAAGATCACTTGCTCAAGCTTCCAAAGAGAGGCTTGCATGAAGAGAGAATCACCTGATCCCTCTAATTTGTCGGTGGAACTACAGATTAGCGGATGCATAAGTTGCAACATATTGTGGTCTTTGGTTTTCGATTAATAAAATAGGGAAAATTATCTTTCGACTTATTCTCTTAGACACTCTCATTTGCTAATCCAGCAGCTATGAGATTGAAATACAGCCACCAAAGTAGGACTGCATTGGCATAACTATGTATGTACACTATCTTGTTTCTTTCTTCAATTTCTTATCTGCTTCTCCTTCACTCATCCTAAGTACTTCCTCTCTATTTGCTCCATCCTTGCAACCAGTAGTATTTTAGTTTTCTCCCATTTTTACTGATAAGTACAGGAAGTATTGTATTCCACCCAAAAATTCGCTGTCGAGATTTCACCGCAAAATATGTTTTGAGGCCCCCTGAATAGAAAAACATTTTTAGAAAAAGGTCAGTGCGTGGGTGTGTGTGTCTGTCATTCTGTGGACAGCAAAACTCAAAAACGAAAAGTCGGTTAAAAACCAAAGTTACTATTTAAGTTTATTTCTTTCAAGGATGCGACACGAAGATTTTGAAGAAAATTGCCCCACCCTAAACTGCCCTTCAGATGAAAACTTTTTCGAAAATTTTTATTTTCTTGAAAATGGCTCTAACGATTTTGATTAAAATGACGTATGTTTAAGATATTTTTATGACAAATGAAATGTATATTTTGAATTTTCTGGCTATAGCCTACGAAGTCCTGTTTACTCTGGATGACTTTTGAATAACTCTAAACCATAAGAGATAGACAAAATCTTACTATATAAAAATGTAGATCTTGCTAAAACACATAATTTATGTCTGAATTATTTTTTAGAGTGAACCATTCCGGAGATATTCCTGTGTCAGTTTCGGAAAACTTTCGTGAAATGCAACATCGTTGTTCATTTTTTTAATATGTTAAGCCTGCAAAGAGAACGGGATCTCAAAGCTTTAAAAGATTTGACTATCGCTCAGGGCATACTGCATTCTAATATTCCCTTTGCACCTATAAGGAAATAAGCAATAAGATAATTTCTGTAAACGATTATCGTAACTAACACGAAGAAGATATAGGAATAAGAGTTTGTAAGAATGGTTAGAGAAAGTCATGTGAGTGCAACACATTAGATTTTTTTCAGATAGCTTCCCTCGATGATTTAATAATTATTTTTCTTTCTTTCCCTTACTACCCTTCCCTTATTAAGGTCTTGCACCCTCTAGGGTGCCAGTGCCTAGGGTCAGACGCCTCTCGGGGAGCAGAGGACCTCTGGACCAGAGAGAGTGAATACCTGGAAGCAGGTGGTCAGCCCAGCACCAGGTATGATAATGAGGAAGAGGATGATATGAAATGCAGGCGAAATGGATGATTGGAGAGGTGATAATTGAGCAATTGGTGGAATGAGTGGCGGGGGAAACCGGAGAACCCGGAGAAAAACCCGCCCAGACGCCGCTTCGTCCACAACGAACACCACATGCCGGTCGCCTAGGTGGTAGGCGAGCGGTCTAGCCACTCATCCACGGCGCCGCCATTATACTTCCAGACTCAGGGAAGGATGAGGAATAATCTTGGCTGGAGAAAAATTACTACCCCCCTGCCGGGAATCGAACCCGGGACCCCTTGAATGCTTTAAGAGAAGCTGTTACCACTAGTCCTCATACCAGCTGTAGGGTCATTGCGCATGGACACGGATCTTACTTTCAACATCCACTTTGAATTTCACTACAGTAGAAGCCTCTACCGTAGGCCATCCAACCTACTGCTGTGTCTATTCGAGCCACCCACTATATGGAAAATGCATTCATTACGGATGTATTCAGTAAATTGTAGAAAACAACTTCAGGAAGACCTTGCATGAGAACGAAAACAAATACTTTGGGCGAGTTCAACTTATAAAAATCTACGCTAACATTTGTCATGCTATAAAATACTACTATTACGGGTTTTACTTTGATGTTTTTCTTATCCCTTAAACGCTTACGTTAGAAGTTTCAGCAATAAAATAACTTGATCAGATAAAGTATTAAGCTTCTTTTCGTTGGTTCGGCCAAATATTGGAGCCAATAAAATAGTTAAAATAACACATTCCATAACTGCAAGTTTATGTAGAGTGACAGTAAACCTGAACAAGTTCTGGAATAATAAAAATTAAAATGTGTTAAACTTATTTTCCGGGTAGTTACGTGCGGACAACTGTCAACTAGCTACTTGAGCACGTGCTGTTGATATGGAATTGCCAGTACAACTGCCAACGATACCTCACAGCGTGACTTTCAGGAAGGTATTTAACACGAGAACGTACAACGCTAAAAGGAGTTATGAATAAACAGAAACAGAAGCTCTGGGCCCATACCAACCACACCACACACAGGATTAAATGTTATCATATTCAAACTGTAATCGAAGCAACCTTAGAACTGGACTTGATTTAAACATCGCCTATGTCTCCAGGTTAGCCTCATACTCGTATCACCTGTGAGCAACAAACACAAACGCATGCCTCGCGGTATAATAATAACAATAAAAGCCAAAACAGAACCTGAGTTGGAAATATATAGGGTAAGGATTAATTATTGCAGAACCACAAATTGTTTTTCAACAGAAGCAATGTGCATTGTTTTGACACAACCAACATCGGCTTCTAATGGAGAACTTGGAGAGAGGTTTCGTGGTTCACTGCAAGAGCGAGTTGTTTCAATCCACCACTGCCTCAACATGATTGGTGAGTAATTTTTTTCACAGTGTTTAGAGTTTTGTAATATTGAAACAAAATATTTTTGCATTTTAACGCATATTTTCTATACCTTCCTTATGTAGAAATAAAATATTTTAAAGGTTTTTAGCACACAAAAATCCGCTCCCTAGTGATTACCTATGTTTCTATACATCTAAAGCCATGGAAAAATTGATTAAGTGCATTAAGAGAGAAGAATATTTCAAAGCCCCACACCGTGCTGCTGCGCAGTTTACACAAGTCGATATTTCCAACACGCAGCTGAGTTTATTGATAGTTTCTGTTCCTTATGTTATCGTTTGTTGGACACAAAAATAGGCTGTCTCTTGAATTACCACTCGTATTCGTATACATACTCGCAAATACAAATGCGAAAATTGTTATTGTTTAGTTTCGTATTCAGAAGGTTAAACTTCATTTTTCTCAATGCCTTTTTTTTTTTTTTTTTTAATTTTTCAATTTTTAAATTGCTTCTTAAACTATATCTTGGCTATAATCTATTATCTTGAAGATTACAGGAAAGATTCAGGGATTAAAGATTTAAAACTTAGTTGTTGTAGCGTTTAACGCCCGCTTTTACTACTACGGCACCGCAGGCGGTGACACTGATGATACATGGAATGAAGATGGAGCACCGGTGGAATGAGATGGCGGGGGAAACCGGAGCACCCGGAGAAAACCCGCCCTGACGCCGCTTCGTCCACCACGAATACCACATGCGGGTCCCTGGGATCGAACCCGGGCCGCCTAGGTGGTAGGCGAGCGCGCTAACCGCTCGACCACGGCGCCGCCTTAAAACTTAGTGTGCACAAGTTAAAAATATTACAAAGATCAGCTGAAATTAACTATTTTTCATAATTGGAATACAAAAAGCTGAAAAGTTTTGAAAAATTGAAATTTTTTTCTCTGAAACTAGTTCACATTAAGAGACTCTTGCATAAGAAATGTTATACTTGTATACTAAGTTCAAATTAAAAATTTGGGAGTCACACGAGAAACCGAAGGGTCCAAGAAGCATTTCATATTACCATATTGAAAAGAGATGAATTATGAATAAAAGACTGGATATCATAACAAAGGCTTGACATAGCTAGTTAGATTTTGTGTGGGCTTTATGTTTGATGTTGTTCTAGGAATATGGAGAAATGTAGAGTATTCAGAAAGAAACTGTGGCTTTTTTAATTAAGACAATTGCCAGGACCATTTCAGTGGCGTAATTTTGTGCCGTTGAAGCTCTTTTGCATACCAGTAAGGCCACTACCTGGGCTGTAGCTTTTAAGGATGCTTAAAAACCATCGGTATGGGCCGGGTTGGAACTTGCGACTTTGGGATCAGTACTCCAGCTTCCATCCAACAGAGCATTAAGTATGTTTGAATTTTTATGGTTTTTCTGGTCATCAGCATTAAGTTTGTAAATATATATCTTGAGTGTTATGCCAGACACAACATTTAATGGCGGCTGATCCCTGACCATTACCTACTGTTCTCTTTCTTGTGCAAATAAGTTTTGTAGGCCCAAATGATATTTATTTCACCGGCTTTACAGTGTGTATAACTATACAAATTAGCAATACCTGGCAAGTCTCTGATTGGATTTTGTGTTGAATAATTCCTCCTGCCAGCCGCCATTAAATTTTGTGCCAGCCATAAAATTGTTCACTTACGAGAGAACTTCAAAGTAAATACAATGTCAGCGTCATATGCTCCCAAGTGCCTCAGCAGTGCACATTACATGGAATTAAAGTGTTAAATGAAGTGTCCGGTTTCTGGCGAGAATAGGCTACCAAATAACTGACCTAGTAACACATTATTTTACGATTGTCTACTTCTCAAGCCCTACATGTGCCGTCAAAAGGATTTCTCTAAACGAATGTTTTAATTGTCACACAAAGTGTGGTGATCAGTAATAGTGCGCTTTTATTGTTCCTCAGAACGTCTTTTATGGACCTTAAATGTAATACTTTAAAATTAAAAGGACCATTGCCTACAAAACAAGGCAAGATTAAACTCAAACCTGGATTGGGGGCATGGTTGACACACTGATGTTTCTGCCTCTGTTTATTCATTATTCTTTTCCACGTACTTGTGCTGTACGGTACTGACCTTCATAAAGCTTCATTGTTAGATATTTTGGCACTTGTGCTGGTGTTTTCATACAGACTACTGGTTATCAGCTGTTCTCCAAGTGACTATTCACGTAACTATCCGTGAGGCAGCACCGTGGTAACGGGTGCGACTCGTATTCTGGAGGTCGTGGGTTCGATTTCCGCTGTCAATCGCCCTGGGTGGTGCTTTTTATTTTTATTTTTTTATTTTTTTTTGGGGGGGAGGGGCGTTTGCCCGGTTATTAGGCAAATGTTAAGAAGGTTAATTACATTCCTCGAAATTCCTATCTGCGGAGCCGTGGCCGAGCGATTAGTCCGTTCGCCTATCACCAAGGCGGCCCGAATTCGCTCCCAGAGACACGCATGTGGTATTTGTGGTGGACGAAACGGCGTGTGAGCGGGTTTTCACTGGATTCTTCGGCTTCCGCCCCTCATTTCACCCACTGCTCCATTATCACCTTTCCATTCATTCATTTCCCCTGCATTTCATATCATCCTCTTCCTCACTCTTATACCTGGTGCTTGACTGACCATCCACTTCCAGCTCTTCACTCTGTCCGGTCCATAGGTTCGTCTGCTCCTCAACAGGCGTCTGACTCTAGGCACTGGCTTGTAAGGCCTAGAGGGTGTAAGTTCCACATAAGGGGAGGGTAATCAGATAAAGGAGAAGAAGAAATACCTGCCCTTCCATTTCAGTTCACTTCTCCTCTCATCCTGCTTGGGTGTTTCATGGTTTTAAGTGTCGGTATTGCATGGCAGGGGAAAAGGATGATCTATGTAATTCTTCGTCCTCCAGATCGGAGGCGGTAACCCAATACCGGCCCCCATTGGGATTTGCAAGCCGTTTGTACGAGCTGCCAACGGGGAATTTATATCTTAAGCTGTAAAAACCCTGACCTCTGCTGTCATGTCTTCTAGATGTGGCCACCCTCTGTCTCCTCTCATCTCACCCCTTCCTCCGAGGGCATCCCATCAAGGGCATAGACACAACAAATCTCATTCGAGGTGTTATGTCCCCCTCCGAACCTGTTCATATCTCATCCATGAGAATAAGTGTTACACGTTGTGTTCCTACTCTCCTTGAGGCTTACTAAATGTCACTTTGTATATACGAGTAGCGTAGTAAATGCATTATTATAAATAATTTATTCAACCGAAGCTTTATAAACAGGTTTTTACTGTGTCCATTGCCGTGCATAGTTGCTTTATAATGCCACGCATGTACATAATAGCGATGTCATATTTCCTATAACAATGATGTACTTCGTATATCAATGGCATAAGACCTCTATTTCAAGCTGCAGTGGCTAATAGAGAGAAGATGGCACCGATTTGCTAGATTACTTCCACGGAGCAACAAAGACAAAATCATTAAGATATAAATATATAATTAATTGTCATGCTCTGCTGTGCTTATAGTAGACTACATCAGAGTCCGTAACACCTACTCATTTCTTTCCCAGGAAGAGTAGACATGCAAGTGTCTGTCTTATGCGTTTCTATTCAACAGGTCAGGTAATAACAAAATAATAAAATGCAGGGAGTGAGTGAGTAAGTGAGTGAATGAGTGAGTGAGTGAGTGAGTGAATGAGTGAGTGAGTAAGTGAGTGAGTGAATAAGTAAGTGAGTGAGTGAGTGAGTGAGTGAATGAATGAATGAATGAATGAATGAATGAATGAATGAATGAATGAATGAATGAATGAATGAATGAGTGAATGAATGAATGAGTGAGTGAGTGAGTAAATGAGTGAGTGATTGAATGAATGAATGAATGAATGAATGAATGAATGAATGAATGAATGAATGAATGAATGAATGAATGAATGAATGAATGAGAGAGTGAGTGAGTGAGTGAGTTAGTGAGTGAGAGAGTGAGAGTGAGAGTGAGTGAGTGAGTGAGTGAGTGTGAGTGAGTGAGTGAGTGAGTGAGTGAGTGATTGAGTGAATGAGGGAGTGAGAGAGTGAGTGAGTGAGTGAGTGAGTGAGTGAGTGAGCGAGCTAGTGAGTGAGTGAGTGACTGAGTGGTGTTTAGGGCCCGTCGATAACTAGGTTATTAGGGCCCGGAAATGCAGGGAGGGAAGTTAACACTAGGTTTACGAACAAAAGAATCTCTAGGTTATGTTGGCTATGGAACAGAACTATTTCACGATTTAGTTCCTACAATTTATAATGCTAAGATTGCATAACTCGTTGTATATAACACGTGCATCTGTAATTTTCTGGGAATAGATTAAGAAGTCCCCTTCATTCGAAAGGAATTTTGAATAACTTTGTAAAACGATAAACCAGAAGTGATGGACAAAAATGTACCATACAACAATAGTGGATATCTTTAAAATACACATGCATGGTTTGTGTTGCTCAATTGGTTATTGGCTGGTCTATTGATATTAAGGTCGCAGGTTCAAACCTGGCCCAGACTGATAGTTTTATGGGACACTGCGACTGAAACTTGAGTTTTCTATATTTTTATAATTATGAAGTCAATACTTTGCACACTTATGTGTTTATGTCATAAACTCTCACACAAAAGTTCCAGCACATTATTTTGCGGGAATTAATTTTTCAATTTATTCACAATGGTAAAATACATTAATATTCAAAATACCCCATGCACATAAAAACTAACACATCACAACAGTTTTATTATTTTATACATTCGAATTTCGCAACAAACATCAACCTCTGGTAGGAAGAAAAAATAATCACTTTTAAAGTAATTAATTTCTTTGCTTTGATGGACATTTAAAATGTTTTCTAAAGTTTCTTCTGTATTTAATTTTTTAAAGCTACACAAATATTCATATTTTTAGAATACTGAAATTGAAGCTACAAAAATGGAGCACACGCTGGAAATATTCTAGGAACATTGCACAAAATGTAGGGCGCATGGAGCAGATAGGGTGTTAAAAATGAAAAGTCGGGAAAAACCATTTTTTTCTGCACATATACACCATTGTTATGAGTGAGGTTAACAGCTTGTCACACCTTCCCCCTTTTGTCTTATAGTCTCTCTTCCCAGATTCATAACGTTTCCTTTGCTGCGAGATGCCTTTTAACCACTCCTTTCCGATGAGTTTGCTTGTTTTTGAGCCCGTTTGGCCCATACTTTGTTCAAATACTGCCGAAAATTTAAGCAGAAAGGGGGTGTTAAAATGTAGCAGACATGGCATCTAAAATCCTGAGCTGAACCTTTAAAAATCGTGGAACCTAATAAATTTCACTGACAACCAATGACTGGAGGTTTGCATAAACCTAATAATCGTAAATTTTATAATTTTTTCGGTTGCTTTTCAATCCCAGGGTTCGTTAAGTGTCCTTAAAGCGACAGCCCCATGTCACTAAATTAATGGACATATAAGGAAGCTCCTGCAGGGTGAAATTCCGGCACACCGGTGGCGGCGCTATAAACCTGACAACTCACAGCGTCATCAACAGAAACAAAATATTTAACTACCATAAAATTTATAACAATAACCTACTCACTCACTCACTCACTTTATCAAGAACTTTTTGTGCAGTCGGCTGTTTCTGAGATATCCTTTGCTATTTCTTTGGAAATGTCAATATTTTTGTAATATTTATTGATGCACTGTGAGTCCTGAATTGTTTCTCGCAACGTCATGCAAGATGTGGGACATTTCATGACCAGTACGCGACTAATTTAAAGTTTATTTGACTATCACTATTTCCTTTGTTCCTATAATTGGCGAAATGTGCAATCAAACTATGCCAAGTTTATCTCAGTTAATTTGAGGTAGATATAACAGTAAGTTTTTTGCAAGAGTAGTTTGTATAATGTATATAAAATTAAACGACATTAGGTAGAGAAAGCCACGTGAATGTAACACATAATTCGATGTCTACATAATTGAAAGGCTGAAGAACGAAAAGACGGAGAAGGTTTTATCTAATCAAGTGTTAAAATAGTTAATTATATGTTCTTCGGAAACTAATTTTATTATTTTTCATAGTATAAGAGAAACAATTTAATGGCCGCTTTCAAGAATTCAACATGGCCGACATTACATTACACTGAAGTACTGCCAACTTTACTATGCATTGTTTTGTGTGCCTGTCACGGAGGGTAATCCGGCACGTCAGCCGTTGGCTTATTGTGCGTCAGGAGGAAGGATGATACGAGAGTGCACTACAGGCGGCCAGAATGCATCACAGGCAGAAATACTACAGTGGGTCTCTAATAGAGGCAGGCAGTTCTTCAGCCCCACTGAGTTCCAGTTCGCCACAGAGAGCGTGTCTCCAGCCAGGTAGGCTGATCAATCAGTCCCCATAGCGGGCGGCCAGCCAACCGCAGCACCTCTCCTCAGCCGAGCACTGTACAAGCTCCACCACAGCGCATCCTATTGGCGCTCCTGCTGACACAACCTGAAAAGATAGGACAAAGCGAAAATGAAATGAAGATGAGTTATTCGGGGGATCCTTCCCAGCAATTGCCTGAGTGTCCCGGGAAAACCCGCGAAAAAACCCAAGGTCAGGAAGGTCCGGCGCGGAAGTCAAACCCCCGACCTTCTGAATGCGGGTCACAGACGTTACCGTCTGAGTCATCCCTTTTGGTACTGTTATTTATCATTATCAAACTAGTCAGTAAAACCTATTTTGCAAGTTTTATTTTGAAACAACACTTCCCAATGCTAAATATCGTATCGTACTGTATTTACAGTGTTGTAAATCCGACAATTAGAAAGTGTAGGACACTTATTTAAACACTAAAACAATGCACTCGTGGATCACAACAACCTCTACACAACCATTTAATTCTGGCAACTGTGTCTCATGCCTACTAGCTATAATTAACACCAGCAACGGCCATAACTTTATCTAGGTATTGATGTCAAATGAACAGACGGAATATCACCCAATGCAACGAGAGAGCAATATATTGGAGTAAATGTGTTACAGTTGGCTTATCCACAAGTCCACGCTAAGTGCCATTTGTTCTCTGACCCCAAGAAAAGTAAAAAACAATGAGTTAATGGGTGAGGCACCTCTGTCAACTACGTGCCTGAATGTGTAACTAAAGAAGCCGTGCCTACTGCTGGGCTAAGGGAATAGTCAATGGAAATAATGTAGTCAGTGCATACTGAGCAGCGAAGCTCGGCTTCTGCTCATCTAAAAATGGCTGACAAACAACCGATAAAACTACCCAAACATTTTAGAGTATGACAACAATTACAAAAACTTTTATGTGTTGCACTCACATGACTTTCTCTACTCTTGTACAAACTATTCTTGCAAACCTATATAGTTCATATTAATAGAGGTAAATGTTTCTATAAATTATCTTATTGTTAATTCTCTTGTACATACAAAGGGAATACAGCAGGCTTTAAGCGATAGTTAAATGTTTTAAGTGTGGTCGCTATATGATGACTTTGAAATTCCATTCTCTTTGTATGGACTAGAGATGAGTATATACTATAGGTATTGCAAAATTCTGACAGATATCAAGCAATATCTCCAAAATTGTTAAGTCCAAAAAAAATAATTTTGTTAACGAGACCTAGATTTCTTGTACAGTAAGATTTTGTCTCTCTCTTGCGGTTCACGAGTTATGCAAAGTCATCAAGAGTAAACAGGTTTACATGGGCTGTAGCCTGAAAATTAAGAAAAAAGTACATTTCATTTGCCACAAAAATATCTTAAACATATCGCACTTTAATTAAAATCGTTTGGGTTGTTTTTGGGAAAATAAAAATTTTTGGAAAATTTGCCATGTAAAGGGTAGTTTAGAGTGGAGGAATTTTCTTCAATATGTTGCATGCTTAAAATATATTAAACTTAAATACCAAATTTGGTTTTCAACCGACTTTTCGCTTGCGAGTTATGCTGGTCAGAGACAGGCAGACAGGCAGACACGTACAACTCACACACACACACACACACACACACACACACACACACACACACACACACACACACACACACACACACACACACACACATACACACACACAGGAACCTTTTTCTAAAAATGTCTTTTTTTTAATTCAGGTGCCTCAAAATACATATTTCGGCTGAAACCTCGATATCGAATTTTTGGGTCAAACATAATATTTCCCCTACTTACTATACGTAGTAGAGAAAGAAAAAATGCAGTTTAGAAAAAGCTGTGACTAACATAACTGAAACACTAAAAGTTTAATAATACCAAACTTGGTATGTGTGTATTCTAGGGTTGCGATACAAAGTACCATTGCATTTTCGTAAATGTTATTTGCTCAAAAATAGTTATAATAATCTTTATTAAAATACCGTATGCTTAGCATGGAAAATAAGATGCACAAGTATAAGAGGTGGAATCAGGGCTGAAAGATTCAATGGCATGGCCGGGATTTTCCAGTCCTAATTCCACCTCTTAAATATCGCTCACACACGGCTTGTGTGTTTAAAACCACCAGCATTAAGTTTGTTGGCATAAATAAATAATAATGCACATATATGTTGAATGTTCTGGGAATGATCTGCAAGGTTCTCTTCATTCAGAACGACTTTTGTACAACTGGTGATTTTATTACGTAGACAAATCCCTGCCAAATAAAAAATGTATGCATCGTTAAAACACATAATTTATGTGTAATAAATATTTTGTAGGTTTAACCATTTCCAAGATATTCTTTGTTGTTGGTTTAAAAATCAATGAGTTAACAATTTAGAAGCTTTTACGTTTTAAAGGGTTAACTCACCATTTATTCCTTTTATTGTTGCATTTATATCCTGTCTTTAATCACAATGTTCATACATTGCATCTTTAATGGTGTTAAGTCATTTTACAGTGAGTTTAGGATCTTTGGATTTTTTGTACATTATATTCACATTCTTATTCATAGTTCCAGAGAAGGGAGGATAGGGAAGAATCTTAGCTAGAGAAAAGTTCTCACTTCCTAACCAGGAATCGAACCAGTATCCTTGCACAGTAGCTAAGTGGTCCACCGAATGAGCTACGGAGATGGTACTATTGATTTTTTTTTCTCATACTGACAAGAGTTTGGAATTTCAGCAAGCACTTTGCTCCAACCTGAATTGAACTACAACTTAGAACTCAAAAGTGGGATTGTTTCAATTCAGCTTTCAGTTGTTTTCCTAAAACACTGGACTGAAAAAGTTAAAACTGAGCTGAAAACACCGTACCATTAAGTAAAATGACAGAAGCGTGGTTGAGGAAGCTGCATGACAGTGAAGAAGGTGGCTTCATTTTGGTTGATGAATTAGCAGATAGTGGAAAACGCTCTGAGGTACATCCAAAGTTAGGTAATCGTACTTCAGAAGGTTTTGGTTATGAAGCACTTGAGGGACAATGACGCTAACTTCACGAAGTACTTCAGGTGAGCACCTAAGTTAAATCCAATCTTAATATCACCTATGGTTAGATATAGATAAACGAACTTTAATCACTTCCAGAATCCACTGACAAAACCTAGCGTTTCTTTATATCGCAATAGATGTCTATATTTTGTATTAGTACAACGTATCTAAAGTTACAAAGTCTGCTAAAACCCTCAACTTCGCATATTGCGTAGCATTGAATTGCACATGTTTATTGCAACTTTAGTAACATGTAATTGAGAATAATTCACACTCGGGATATGGTACTTGCAGATTAAACCATTAACTTCACACCTCCCAGATAAAGTATTTCTGACGAAACAGCGTTTTTCAGGTGCGCAATCTTAACCAAACGATCAAGCGAGATTAGATTACTACATACATGATGAGGTTATACCCACCAACGCTGTTGTGCTGCATTTATTCCAGAATGTTTGCACCCTTGAAGAACAAAAAACAAACTAAAAACTATTAAACGTTGTTCAGATAGACTAAACGTTATTTACTTATGGACCTACTTGATTTTCCTAAGTTCTCTCCTAACTCGTTCCAAAGCCTGTGTTTTCTGTCTACATTTCTGTACTCTTGCAGATTGTGTCTAAGTTCATTCTGACGAACAAAATCAATATCTTCACTGCGTGAAGACTTTCGTTTTCCACTCATAATGTCCAATTTGCAAAGTAAACAAGACAATAACGCAACTATAATTTCACTTCAGAACGTCCAAGCTCAACTGAACTGAAGTGAAATAAAGCTGGTTGCTATATGAAGGCTTTGAAATTCTGTTCTCTTTGTACAGCTAAGATAGAAAAAATGAACAACGATCTTCCATTTGATGAAATTTTCAGTATTCCAAAACTCACATAAATAACAAGGAGTATCTCCGAAATGGTTTACTCTAGAAACATTTATTTGGACATAAATTGTGTTTTTTAGCAAGATCCACATTTTTGTATAGTAAGACTTGATCTATCTCTTACGGCTTACCAGTTATGCAAAAATCATCCAGAGTAAACAGGACTACATAGGCCATAACGAGAAAATTCAAAATGTGCATTTCGTTTGCCATAAAAATATCTCAAACATTTAATCAAAATCGTTAGAGCTATTTTCGAGAAAATAATAGTTTTCGAAAAATTTTCCATTTGAAGGGTAGTTTAGGATGGAGAAATTTTCTTCAAAATTTTTGTGTCACATCTTAAAATATATTAAACTTAAATGCCAACTTTGGTCTTCAACCGACTTTTCATTTTTGAGCTGTGCTGTCCACAGACTGAAGACACACACACACACACACACACACACACACACACACACACACACACACACACACACACACACACACACACACACACACACACACACACACACACACACACACACACACTTCTAAAAGTGTTTTTTTTAAGATTCAGGGGGCCTCAAAACATATTTCCGGTGAAATCTTGACATCGAATTTTTGGGTGGCATACACTACTTCCTCTACTTACTATACGCAGTAGAGAAGGTAAAGAGGCCTAAAATGGATATTTAATTAACCGATTCAAAATAGTGCACAGATCTTTACAAATTAATTCATACATGGATATAACTGCTATATCTGAAGGTAGAAACATTATGTATGTGTATATATAAATGAGGCAATTTAGCGTGGTGATAGTGCTGCTGCTTACAAAGCGCGAGATCCGGGTTCGATTCGCTGTACCAGCATGGGTACTTTCTCCCTCTGGGAGACCTGGTCCGAGGAGCACTCACCCTCGTTAGGTCCCTGAGGGTCCAATTGAGGAGCTACTTGATTGAGAAGTAGCGGTCCCTGTCTGCGAAGACCCCATATACCGTCCGGTAGAGACCGGAGCACTCGCCATGGGGTTAGTCTCCTACAGAGGTACGAATAAGAGCAGACACATAGAATAGTACCTGAGGACAGCGTAATGAGCAATATTACGTCAATATTTGCTTCAGTTGTGAACGTATAAGTTTACTTATTAAGAGTAGTATGTGGCCGATTGGCTAGACCGTTCGCCTATCACCAAGGCGCCCCGATTTCGACACCAGGCACTCCCATATGGTATTCGTGGTGGACGAAGCGGATTCTGGGTGGATTTTCTTCGGGCTCTCCGGTTTACCCCACCACTCATTCCACCAATTGCTCCACCATCACCTTTCCATTCATCCATTTCGCCTGCATTTCATATTGTCCTCCACCTCCCTCTCATATTTGGTGCTGGGCTGACCCAGGTCTTCACTCTGTCCAGTCCATGGATCGTCTGCTGGCCCTAGGCACTGGCTTGTAGGTCCTAGTGGGTATGAGTTCTACATACGGGGAGGTGTGTGTGTGTGTGTGTGTGTGTGTGTGTGTGTGTGTGTGTGTGTGTGTGTAGTGTAGTGTAGTGTAGTGTTTAACGCCCGCTTTTACTACTTACGGCATACTGATGATACATGGAATGAAGATGCAGCACTGGTGGAATGAGATGATGGGGGAAACCGGAGAACCCGGAGGAAACCCGCCCCAGCACCACATCGTCCACCGCAAATCCCACAAGGATCGGGATCGAACCCGGGCCGCTTTGGTGAGAAGCGAATGGTCGAACCACTCGACTACGGCGCGGCCGATACGGGGAGAGTAAACCTAACAAGAATAGTACGCTTTCAGATTATGTAGTACCTCTAAGTAAGCATGGTACAGAACACATGAGGCATAATGTGCTAGTCTCGTGATAACAAATGGTGTACTGGAAACAAATTCTAATGCTTTCTGCAAAGCCAATGACCCCACAGTACCTAGGCCAGCAGGTCAGGCATTGAGAAGTAACATACAGTCTATACGACAGGCGTTATTCATTTCGCAGCGCAGCTACGACCATGCAAAAACATCAGGTAGTAAACCAATGAAGAGAAGAACAACTACACACCGAAGTAGACACATGTTGAGGTACCAATTATCACAAAACCTGCACTTATGCGCTCACAGCCTGTATGTATATATACCGGGTGGAATGTACTGCTTCGGCCGTACGCTAACCAGGAATTCTATATGATGAGTGTAACAAATAAACCCAATACAATTATTGTCAACAAAGAACCGTTCCCCCCCCCCAAAAAAAAATGTGTAAAATATTCAGAGCCATCTAGCTTCGTGACGAAAGGATACATGTGCTTTATTATTCCAATAACTCTTGCGCAAACATTGTGTGATCAATGCTGTAATGCATTTCTACCTTAATTAGAATGAATTTAGTCACATTTTAAGTAGCTCTTACAAAACCGTAGTATTAATTTTTTTGAGTTGTGAGATTATACAAAATGCATTGCCAATGAAGAAGATTTAAAACCGTATGACTTGAAATAAGGTTAAGGACTATAGCAACTTAACAAGAATGCACTTAACAAGAAAAAGGAAAAAACGACGTTTCTCGCCCCTAATTTGGCACATTAATTCCTAACTATACTTACACCTACTACCCCTGACAACAGCCATTCCACCACCCCAAAGAAACCCTTTCCAGGAGTGTGATTCTTTTCCCAAGAAGGCGGGTAAACTTATATCTAAGTTGAATAGTGACATTTTTACCTTCTCTGCTAGTAAGTAGAGGAAGTATTGTATTCCAGCCAAATATTCGATGTCGAGATTTCACCGGAAATATATGTTTTGAGGCCCCCTAAATAAAAAAAAGCATTTTCAGAAAAAGGTCCATGTGCGTCAGTTAAAAACATAAGTTGGTATTTAAGTTTAATGTCTTTCAAGGATGCGACACGAAGATTTTGAAGAAAATTCCTGCACCCTAAACCACTCTTTATATGAAAACTTTATCGAAAATTTTGATTTTCTTGAAAATGGCTCTAACGATTTTGATCAAAATTACATATGTTTAAGATATTTTTCTGACAAATGAAATGTATATTTTGAATTTTCTAGCTATGGCCTATGTAGTTCTGTTTACTCTTGATGACTTTTGAATAACTCGTAAACCGTAAGAGATAGACAAAATCTTACTCTACAAAAAATGTAGATCTCGCTAAAACACAATTTATGTCCAAATAATTTTTTATAGAGTCAACCATTTCGGAGATATTCCTTGTTATTTGTGTCAGTTTCGAAAAACTAAACTTTGGTCAAATGCAACATCGTTGTTCATTTTTTTATATTTTAACCGTGCAAAGAGAACGAAGTCTCACAGCTTTAAAAGATTTAACTATCACTCAGAGCCTACTGTATTTCCACATTCCCCTTGTACCTACAAGGAAATAAGCAATAAAATAATTTCTGCAACTGTTTATCTCAACTAACACGAAGAAGATAGAGGAATAAGAGTTTGTAAGAATGGTTCGTACAAGAGTAGAGAAAGTAATGTGAGTGCAACACATCATATGTTTTATATTTAAAAAGGTATTCCTATGTAATCGAGCTGCATGGCTCAGACGGTAGCGTCGGTGGTCCGCATTCGGGAGGTAATGGCTTCGATTCCCGTGGCCGAACTACTGGCCCGTTTGGTAACCACCCCAGCATTCATCCACCGAGTGGGGAAAACCACAAAAAAAACAGGATCAGAGATGGCGATGGCGATCGATGGAAATAGAAACCGGGACCTCCAAATTCAAACCTCACACGTTACCGAGGAGCCATCTCTCTTCGTGTTTATGTGCCGATAAGCATCCTAAATTTATTGAATACTGACAGAAATTCTACTGCTCTTCTGCAAATACGTAGTGTGACAAACAGATCCCGACTCACACAAGTAGGGTGAATATTTTTGCAATAAAGCAATTTCGTAGCATATATTCAAGAGCACGGTGCAAAGTTTCCTATTTCTCAAAGGTTTCATAGTTTCCTTAGCAGGTACAATGACATCTTTGCAACAAACTGATCCGCATTCCAGACTCTCGTGGTCATAAGAAATCACGGAATAAAGATTTTGCAATTTAATATCGAGTTTACTGTTTAAAAGGAAGGTGTTGTATGCCACCCAGTTTTAAATTTATTTTCAAGCCATTTGAAGCATGTTACGCACCTTTTATTAACACAGCCTAAATGGATGTGCTGTATAGTGTTGTATAAACGTATTGGTGAATTTGTTTTGTGACGCAGGAGTACACAAGAGCCTTAAGAAACCGGTGTATTTTGTTTCCAAAATCTGTTTACATTTTAGGCCATTAATTTCCTTAGCTGTTTGCTGCTCTTGCATCGATTCTACGTGTTCCTGCACAGCAGCTGTTACACATATACATACATAATCATAAAAACAAGTTAATTTTAGATTAATGCCAAATTACCTTGCCTAATTCCATGTCACTTTGCCAATTTACCTGTCAATTACACGAAAATAGTGTTTATTTCTTAAGCTATTAATTTGGAGCTATAAAGTTAATATTTAATTTCATTTTGACTACTTTTGCAGACTATCGTCCAACATGGCTCCTAAAAACACAGACTACTAAAAAGGGAAGTGAAAAGGTGTACCGATATGAAACTTGGGGTCTTTTGAGTGCATCTAGGAAACTAAATTTTGTAAGTATGGTGTTATACAAAGCAGCAAAATTGTACAGTGTTTCTTAAAACACAAAAAATGTTTGCCACTGCTGCAAAATTAACTTACCTGTTGCAAACTCCGCTATCTGCGCAAACTTTCACTATCTTTATCGCTGTTAAAAATCGAGTGTTCAGAAAAATGTAATTCTTATTTAAAATACTTGTCAGTTATGTGATTACTAAAAAAAATTGTTTCTAAGGGTGTATCTTAAGTTAATATAACAAAACATTACTTTTTGTGAAAACACTGCAAAATTGCCTTATCTTGCCCTATATTGCAAATAGTTAAATGATTCCGGGATGTTTGTTGTGTTGTAAAAGGTACATGCACACTGAACTTTGTAACATCTAACGAAATGCTAGGTATCATGTTTGCATAAATTATTATAAATACATTAATTATATGTACATACCTGCAATACCAATCTACTTATTACATCAGGCATAGTCAATTTTATAACCCGACTCAGATCACAACTAAAGTGTTCAGAGCATTAAAACAGAACCAGCTCCTACCATGTGATTCACTCCACGTGGGGAATATATTGTGATTGGCCAAAGTTAAATGTGAATCGATTCCGACTGGTGGAAGCGGGGCAGTAACGAACTCTTCCAGTCGATTAACTGCATGTTTCATTTATCGTTTTTACTGAAATTCTATAGGAAAGCAGGCTTAGAGGCAGACATTTAAATCACAATATATCATGCATCAAAGGTTCCTACAACTATAACGCTTACATAAAACTGATGTAGGTCTTTAGTGTTTAATAACACTAAAACTTATATTTACGAATTCTGGTGATTTTTTGCATACTTTTCAGACCGACATCTTTAATCAAAATTGCCAGAAAGAGCAAAGTCAAAGAATTAGGTACATGTAAAAAATAAGCAGGTTTCTTTGTGAACCCACTTTCTAATGCTGTGAAAAGTAATAGGATGGTAAATGAATATTATGACATTTGTTGTAGTGACCTGCAGAGGTAGATCTGCAGACGGGAGACATGGAAAAGAGGCCGGGACAGAATTAACGGCTACCCACTTTATACGGAAGGTAGCTTTTGCCTTTCAGGTCAGCGCAGTGCTCCCCTCCGTACTCTTCCTCTTCCTTAATACCCATGTTCTCTCGTTATATCTCATTTTTCTCCAATAATTTCAGTTGTCCTGCACCTATCTGGGTACCCAACTATTTGTCCGTATTTTACCATGCAGATGAATAGTTCATTTGGCTTCTGCAATATATTAACCCTCCGTCGGGTGTGTGGTATTTTGTGGCACCGTTAATCGTAAAGGGAAGTAAAAATTATTTTGTTTGTTAACGAAGCTGTCAATTGCCAAGATCATACCAACGCCGCCAGTGTGCCGGAATTTGGCCCCGCAGTTCTTTTGCACGCCAGTAAATATACTGGCACAGGTCTTTCACGTTTATGCACATTTAAAAAGCTTCGGTGTCGGCCGGATTTGAGCCCGCGACCTTGGGAACAGTAGATCAGCGCCTAACCAACTAAGCCACACAGATAGACGCCGTTAGTCGTGATTGTATCTGTGAGATGCATGAGATCTTTTTGGCTTTTGAACTATAATTGCTTATTATTTTTTGTTAATTTGCTTGTTTTAATAATATTTTATATCATCGTATGCACAACAATTGACCGCAAAACCAGCCGGGAGGGATCGTGACCCTGATCACATACCACCCTCCAGTACTGCACGCCACTCATGACGCCTGTGGTAGGCAGAGGTGGGGGATGCAGCAGTTGGGCGGTAGGCCTTGGTCCGGAAAGAGCTGTTGCGCCTTGGGTTACTATGTATACTTAATGGTCATAAATTCAATTAACTTAATGATTAAAATAAAAATAAACTTTAACATGTGTAACACAGGCGTATGTGTAAATTAGAATTGTCGAACTAAGATTTTACTCAGCTAATAAAAGTATACGACGGTTCCAGGTTTGTTTCCATAACAGCCAATATTGTCAATCTTCTTCACCTGCATCATCATCATCATCATCATCATCATCAGCATCAGAATCATCATCACCACCATCAACAACACCACCAACACCACCACCATCATCAGCATCATCATCACCACCATCAACATCACCGCCAACACCACCACTACCACCACCATCATCATCACCAACATCAACATCACCACCAACACCACCACCATCATCATCACCATCACCACCACCATCATCATTATAATCATCACACCAACATCATCATCGCCATCACCACTACTACCACCATCATCATCATCATCACCACCACCATCATCAACATCACCATCACCATCACCACCACCATCACCAGCACCACCACCACCATCATCATTATAATCATCACCACCAACATCATCATCACCACCACCATCATCCCAGCACCACCACCACCATCATCACCAGCACCACCACCACCACCACCATCACCATCACCACCACCATCACCAGCACCATCACCACCACCATCATCATTATAATCATCACCACCATCATCATCGCCATCACCACTACTACCACCATCATCACCATCATCACAACCACCATCATCATCACCACCACCACCATCACCACCACCATCACCAGCACCACCACCACCATCACCACCACCACCATCACCACAACCATCATCATCACTCACGTTCAAGAGGTCGCGAGTTCGAATCTCACTTAGGGTAAGTTATCCGGGTAAGGTTTTTTTCCGAGGTTTTCCCTACCCTGAGAAGACGAATGTCGGGTAACTTAAAGCTCCATGGACCTCGCACTCATTTGAGCATCATTTCATCCATTTCATTTCATTCATTCGTCCGATATGACACAATGTTGGAGGACGTTAATTAAAAAAAATCATCATCATCACCACCACCATCATCCCAGCACCACCACCATCATCACCAGCACCACCACCACCATCACCATCACCACCACCACCATCACCACAACCATCATCATCTTCACGTTCAAGAGGTCGCGAGTTCGAATCTCGCTTAGGGTAAGTTATCCGGGTAAGGTTTTCTTCCGAGGTTTTCCCTACCCTGAGAAGACGAATGTCGGGTAACTTAAAGCTCCATGGACCTCGGACTCATTTGAGCATCATTTCACCCATTTCATTTCATTCATATGTCCGATATGACACAATGTTGGAGGACGTTAATTAAAAAAAATCATCACCACCACCATTATCACCAGCACCACCACCACCATCACCATCACCACCACCATAATCATCACCAGCATCACCACCACCATCACCACCACCAGCATCATCATCACCACCACCATCATCATCACCAGCACCATCACCATCACCATCACCACCACCATCGCCACCACCATCATCACCACCACCATCATCACCAGCACCACCACCACCAACACCAGCACGACCACCACCATCACAATCACCACCACCACCACCATCACCACAACCATCATCGTCATCATTATCATCATCACTCACGTTCAAGAGGTCGCGAGTTCGTATCTCGCTTAGGGTAAGTTATCCGGGTAAGGTTTTTTTCCCCGAGGTTTTCCCTACCCTGCGAAGACGAATGTCGGGTAACTTAAAGCTCCATGGACCTCGGACTCATTTGAGCATCATTTCACCCATTTCATTTCATTCATTCGTCCGATATGACACAATGTTGGAGGACGTTATTTAAAAAAAAAAATCATCACCACCACCATCATCCCAGCACCACCACCACCATCACCACCACCACCATCACCAGCACCACCACCACCATCACCATCACCACCACCACCACCATCACCACAACCATCATCATCTTCTTCTTCACGTTCAAGAGGTCGCGAGTTCGAATCTCGCTTAGGGTAAGTTATCCGGGTAAGGTTTTCTTCCGAGGTTTTCCCTACCCTGAGAGGACGAATGTCGGGTAACTTAAAGCTCCATGGACCTCGGACTCATTTGAGCATCATTTCACCTATTTCATTTCATTCATTCGTCTGATATGACACAATGTTGGAGGACGTTAATTAAAAAAAAATCATCACCACCACCATCACCAGCACCACCACCACCATCACCATCACCACCACCACCATCATCATCACCAGCACCACCACCACCATCACCACCACCATCGCCACCATCATCATCACCACCATCATCACCAGCACACCATCACCACCCCACCATCACCATCACCACCACCATCGCCACCACCATCACCAGCACCACTACCACCACCATCACCATCACCACCACCACCATCACCACAACCATCATCATCATCTTCTTCACGTTCAAGAGGTCGCGAGTTCGAATCTCGCTTAGGGTAAGTTATCCGGGTAAGGTTTTCTTCCGAGGTTTTCCCTACCCTGAGAAGACGAATGTCGGGTAACTTAAAGCTCCATGGACCTCGCACTCATTTGAGCATCATTTCACCCATTTCATTTCATTCATATGTCCGATATGACACAATGTTGGAGGACGTTAATTAAAAAAAATCATCATCATCACCACCACCATCATCCCAGCACCACCACCACCATTACAATCACCACCACCCTCACCACCAGCACCACCACCACCATCACCATCACCACCACCATCGCCACCACCATCATCACCAGCACCATCATCACCAGCACCACCACTACCATCATCACCGGCACCACCATCACCATCACAATTACCAACACCAACATCACCAGCACCACCATCATCACCAGCACCACCGCCATCACCACCACCATCATCACCAGCACCACCATCATCGCCACCATCATCATCATCACCACCACCATCATCACCTGCACCACTACCACCATCATCACCAGCTCCACCACCACCATCACCTACACCACCACCATCATCACCAGTACCACCACCAGCATCATCACCATCACCACCACCATCGCCACCATCATTATCATCACCACCACCATCATCACCAGCACTACCACCACCATCACCAGCACCATCATCACCAGCATTACCACCACCATCACCATCACCATCACCACCACCATCATCATAATCACCACCACCATCATCACCAGCACTAGCATCACCACGATCACCATCACCAGCACCATCAGCACCAGCACTACCACCACCACCACCACCACCACCATCACCAGCACCACCACCACCACCATCACCATCACTACCACCACCATCACCACTACCATCATCATCACTACCAGCACTACCATCATCATCACCACCACTATCATCATCACCACCACCATCACCACCATTATCATCATCACTACCACCACCATCACCATCACCACCATCATCATCACCATCACCACCATCACCACCACCAACACCAGCACCACCATCACCACCACCGCCACCACCACCATCACAACCACCACCACCATCACCACCACCACCGTCACCAGCACCAGCACCATCACCACCACCGCCACCACCACCATCACTACCACCACCACCATCACCACCACCATCACCACCACCACCACCGTCACCAGCACCACCACCATCACCACCACCGCCACCACCACCATCATGGCGGCGCCGTGGCCGAGCGGTTAGCGCGCTCGCCTACCACCTAGGCGGCCCGGGTTCGATCCCAGGGACCCGCATGTTATATTCGTGGTGGACGAAGCGGCATCAGGGCGGGTTTTCTCCGGGTGCTCCGGTTTCCCCCGCCATCTCATTCCACCGGTGCTCCATCTTCATTCCATGTATCATCAGTGTCACCGCCTGCGGTGCCGTAGTAGTAAAAGCGGGCGTTAAACACTACAACACACACCACCATCATCACGCTGTTTCATACTCGTGATTATGTGCATGAATTTTAGTGTTTCTTTTATCACCGTCGTTTGTGGTTTGAAACTATACACTTTGCGTAATTCTTTCTACATACTCAGAATTATATTCGTATACAATGTTTTTCAACATGCAGTCTCAAGTGTTTGCGTCTAAAATACATCGATGCAAATCCTCCAGCTTTTACTTTATGTTAATATAGTTTAAACCAACACAGAGAAAGGCAGAAAAGGACTGGTGCAGGCTAAAGCATAACACAAAAGAGGAATGTATACTGATACAAATCCATAACAATCAAAGAAAAACACAATGAAAGTAAATTAAATAATCCATGTTCATGAGTCAGTAACACTGTAGAACGAAATGGTAAAATATGGAACTAGAAGTAGTAGAACATGGTTATGTCTTTCATGCTTTATCATCAACTATAATTAAATTGTATTTACTGAAAGCCTATCAGTATCAATGCCGCGACAGGAGTCCAAATGCCTTGCAGAGCTGTCTCATAAACTCTGGATATTTGAGCTTAATGGTTAACAGCACTTAAAGACAGTCTTCAGTTTTATT
Source organism: Tenodera sinensis (assembly GCA_030765045.1). Taxonomy (NCBI): domain Eukaryota; kingdom Metazoa; phylum Arthropoda; class Insecta; order Mantodea; family Mantidae; genus Tenodera; species Tenodera sinensis. Next base: position 113,038,811 of record CM060964.1, read on the forward strand.
TTGCTGCATAATCTCTACCAACTGGGAATGAAATATTCGTATCTCTCGACAATCTACATTAAACCGCCGAAAAACGCAATATTTCATTAATTTTCGCTTAAATATTTCTAATATTTTTAGAATACTTATCCAGCAGCAGAGGATTAAAAACGTACCGGCCTCTGGAAGGGTGAGAAACAATTGAGGCATTTTCTTCAGTGCATATTCTAAATTTATTGTTGTTCTTAAGCATAACGCCTACAATTTTTTTTCATGTTCCCCAATACGTTTTCGTTTGAAAAAGATACCTTGAATTGTAACGCATTTTGCGTTTATGCCGTATTTTAGTGTCATTTTCGCATATTGAGGTAATTTTGCATTTTATCACATTTGGTTTACAGGCAGTGAAACATTAAAATACAAGAGTACAAACCTTTATGAGCATTTCACGCTGTATCGAATTTCCGAAAAATCAGCGCTAGTAGTTACAGGGCCGAAGATTGTACGATAAGCCGCATGTTTAGTGCACATGGGTTCTACTGTTGTAACTCGCATTTACACACCTTCAAGCGTCCGCTGATGCATGTGCATATAAGACGGCTGCGTGGTACCGGTAACGTCATTCATTCTCCGTGTCCAAATAACCTGTACCCCATGTAACTGCACACAATGAAGTGCACTGCACTAATAACGTTACGTTCAGCAGATTCAATCAGAGTGCTTTTTATTACTGAACTCGCGCATTTGTTTACCTACTGTATGTTTAATATGCAATGTACAAAATAGGATATTCTGTTTTCTCGTTAAAATAACACTTCTTAAACTCAATATTTTTCGCGGCAGAAACTTTAAATAGAACTCAGTGATCTCATTCACACAAACACACACACACACACACACACACACACACACACACACACACACACACACACACACACACACAAACACTAATTTCAAAATACAAAGTACGCCTTCAAAACAGTCTATGCTATACGTGGAGACTACTACAGTAATTTTCTCTCGAAAATATTTAGTACATGGTTTGTTGATATCAGGCCATTTCCTTAGCGCAGTGGTTGTGCAGCTGTTCACCAAGCAGGAGGCCTGGGTTCGGTTTCCGGTACCGGCGTGGGAATTTTCTTCTGTTGGAAGAACTGGTCCGGGATGCACACAGCCTCATGACGTCCGGGGGGGGGGGCAATTGAGGAGCTACTTAAGAGTAAAGTTGCGGCTTCAGGTTGCGAAGATTTTATTTACTGGCCGGGAGGATCTCGAGGAGCTAACCACGTCCCACTCTATAATATTTCACCCCAATCATGGCGCCCGTTGAGGGCAGAGGTGGAGGACACAACGGTCGGGCAATAGACGTTGACCCGGCATTGGACTTTTACACTACGAAGTTTAGTTTAATTCACCTTTATTGATATTCCCGGATATCGTAAAACGGTTTTGTTTTGCTCCAATAATGAGCGGAAAATGAGGACAGAATGTATTTTTATTTCCCTTATTCACGTACATTGTAGGAGAAAAAGTTATTGCATTCTACCAAAAACTTTTGATATCGATATTTCGCCGGAAACACACATTTTGATGCCCCCCAAAAATAAAAAAAAAGGAAGTAGTATGTCTAGAAAACGTTACACACGCGCTTGCGCGTTTGTGCATATGGTTTCAAAACTTGGTATGTAGGTTCAGCATTTTCCAAAAATACGTGACGAAGATTTTTAGGGAAACACCACCACCTCAAACTACCCTTTGTATCGAAGATGTTTTGTAGTTTTAGATTTTCTGAAAAATGGTTCTAATGATTTTGATTAAAACGCCATATTTAAAACATTTCTTTGAATAGCCTGTGAAGCTCTCCTCATATGAAATTCCGCACAATTTAGCTTAACCTGTACACTATAAGAGATAGAGAAAAGTTGCTTCATAAAAGTGTATACCTTTAAAAAAAAAACATAAATTTTATTGCAAATAACTTATTCGTGGCATCAGAAATCTACGAGATATTCTTGGTTATTGGTTTTATTTTCATTACTTTTGTCATTTTTAAAGTATTATGGATATTCAGCTGTTTCCCTCGATGTAGTGGTTAAAGTGTAATATTTCTAGCCCGGCATATAGAGTTTCAATTTTAAACATCTGGGTATCGATTTAATTTTTTCTAGGCACCATGTATCTTCAACGAAACGTGTAACGAATCTACTTGTACAAAGATTTCTCCCGATTGTGTGAAGTAGATAAAAAAAGTAAGCTCTTTAAGGAATTAACCATATTAGGTATAGAAATTCATGTGAATGTAACAAATCAAACCTTTTACTTAGTTACGTCGTTAATTATATGGTAGTATTAACCGATTTACCATAATCCGCCAAGGGCACTAAAAACGCGGTATGAAATTGCCGCTCCTATATGTAAAATCCATTATACTGCTTTAGTAAATTGCGCAGTGATTAGTTCGGAGCATTATATCATTGGTTTCGAGTGAACTAATGATGTACCATGACCTACTTTAATACAAAGTTTAGCTTTCATTGTTCCGTTGCACAGTTGATAGTTTTTACTGTCAACAGGCAGTGAGCCATCGAGGTTAAACCTCGCTGGTTTACCACAATCACGGCAGATGGCAGCAACATAGTACTTTGTGAATATACTCAAAATTGCCATTTCCGTCAATTATTTCCTACTCTAGCGCTTACCAATGTTAGATAGTGAAAGTACTGCTTATCCCAAAGTGTTATTCAAAGGTTTCACAGAAATACATGCTTGGAGGTCCCTACAAGATTGTTCAAAAAAGAGAAACAAACCAATTCATTACCAAATTGCTCATTTTGTATTTAATTCCAGCATTTTTTTAAGTATGAGCATGCCAAAGGGTTTCCGAAATCATATTCAAAAATACCCTTTACTGCATTGACACGAAAGAGACCTTTCTTCATTTTCTCCACAACAGCTATATTGATAATATTGAATATGTCGTATATTTCAGGTATTGGCATGGTAAAGGTAGACAGACAACGGAGGGACACAAGGCAAGGCCTAGCTAGGTACATAAGCCAGTAAGCCATTTGTGACGCTACCGCCAGCCCTAGTAGTGAAGGATGAGGGGTGAAACCCAAGGGCGACCAGATCTGAATGACGACGGTAGCAAGCATATCCATCGTCTCCTATCGTCGAACGCATCCGGTGGCCCCGCCTCTACCTACACAGGCCCCTCACCTTCCACGGCCCCCACCAAGGGGCCCTGCAAAGGTGTGTCCTGATCAGGCTATCCCGGAACGACACTAGGGAGGAAACCTTTACAGAGCGCATAATCACCGTCCAGCCGCAACCCACCAGGTCCTACAACCCTGATATGGACTACATGTTGTCTGCGCAGTCCGCCATATTGTTACGTCACAGATGCTGATTGGCTATTTTAAAGTTGTTGGGAGCAAAATTAGATGCATCTCAATCACATTGTACACAAACAGGTCGGATGCAAAAAATAGGACAGAAATTGTATGGGACAAAATTACATTCAACTCTCGATGTCTCACGATGCACTTTTGTTGTACACAATGATTTAGACCAAAAAGTTAGACCGTGGGACATCGAAACAACTGTATGATAAATAGGCAATGGAACAAGAACGGACGATTAAGCATTATTGAGCTTGTTCTAATAGCAACTGTAATTTAAAGTGTATAACAAACAATTTTAGAACTTCACAGACAATAAACAGCAAGAAACTGCTGTGGAAGGTGACACTAAAAGAAACTGTAGGAGTTTCGCTACTTAGGAAATTATACAATGATGTACAAGATGCTTCAAAAGAAAGAACATAAAATCTGATGTGTTGCACTCACAGGACTTTCTCTACTCTTGTACCAACCATTCTTACAAACTCTTATTCTGTTATCTTCTTCGTGTTAGTTCAGATAAACATTTGCGGAAATTATCTTACTGCTAGTTTTCTTGCACGTGCAACGGTAATATGGGAATACAGTAGGCTTTGAGCGATAGTAAAATCTTTTAAAGCTTTCAAATTCCGTTCTCTTTAAACGCGTATCATATAAAAAACGAATACCGATGTTGCATTTGGCAGAAGTATAAGTTCTCCAAAACTAAACAAGTAACAAGTAATATCTCTGATTTTTTTTTTTCCATTCTAATGAAGGCCATGGAGTCTACAATGGCCGAAAGCTTAATGTTTTTAAACCTCACACGGCTAATCACCCGTGAAGCCTTAATTAATAACGCGCGCCGTGAAAGCTTTAAATCTTAGTCTCTGAAATGGTTCACACTACAAAAAAAAAAAAAAAAAAAAAAAAGTTATTTGGACATAAATTGTGTGGTTTAGAGAGATCTACATCTTTTGTATAGTGAGATTTGGTCTATCTCTTACGGTTTACGAGGTATTCAAAAGGCATCCAGAGTAAACAGGACTACATAGACTATAGCCAGAAAATTCAAAATATACATTTCGATTGTCATATAAATATCTTAAACATATGACATTTTAATCAAAATCGTTAGAGCCATTTTCAAGAATAAATTTTCAATCAAAATTGCCCACGTAAAGGGTAGTTTAGGGTGGGGCTATTTTCTTCAAAATCTTCGTGTCGCATACTTGAAAGACATTGAACTTAAATACCAACTTTGGTTTTTAACTGACTTTGCCCTTTTGAGTAATGCTGTCCACAGACTGGCAGACAGACAGACTGACAGACACACATACACACGAACCTTTTCCTAAAAATGCTTGTTTTGGTTTCAGGGGGTCGTAAAACATATATTTCCGGTGAAATCTCGACATCGAATTTTTGGGTGGAATACAGTACTTCCTATCCTTCAGTAGAGAAAGTAAAAATGGAACGAAAGAACAAATGTTTCAATGCGCTGTTATTATCTAACGTCTTAAGTTCTGATTCTCGCATTCGAGAGATCCCGGGCACGATCCCCGGCGACCGTCTGCTCTGACCCCTGATTTCCCCAGGCCGGTAGGCGAATGCGCGTGGTTCCTTTTATGCTACCACTTATTTGTTTCTCGTTTCCTGTGCCCATCGTTTCCTTCATTGTCATATGTCTCAGGGTTGTAGGACCAGGTGACTGTGTACGGCAGGTTGCGTCTGGGCGGTGCATGTGCATTCTGTAAAGGTTTCTTCTGTGTCGTTGGTTGGGACTGCCCAGTCAGGACCCGCCTCCATGGGAGCCCCAACAGGTGGGACCACAGGGGTTATGGACTTGTGGGTGAGCTGTGGCGTCGTCGGACGCGTTTATACTGAAACGTTAGGGACCCCATTCTTGCTTTCACCCGGATCTGGTCGCCCTTCTGGTCTCCGCCCTCGTAACTCCCTACCAGGGGCCGCGGTTGAAGCACATAGGGCCGGATGACCTACGTGGTGTACTCTGCCCTTGTTGCGGGGTTCCTCCATTTTATGTACTATCTTCCAGAAAAGTAAATACCCAACTTCAGTGAAACCTGGGCGAAGGGTCACCTAATTCTCAGGCGTACTGGCATTGATGGTATGAGAGTTAAATTAGTCATATGCTTCCCTTGCCCTTCGGAGGATATAGGAGCCGTGTCACCTCCCAACCCATCTCGTAGTTTGGAAAAGCAATGTTCCAGCAATCCTTCTACATTAATGGACAAACATTGTAGACTCAACTTCAGTGCGGCTGCAGAAAATATGTTCTTAAGGTTGTTCTATTAAGTTGTGGACTAGAACTAAAATGATTTCAGTGTTGGGTGCTAGACTTACAGATATGGGTTTAATCACTTAAACCAAAGTCGTGCATTCACTGTGGAAAAACTGACTAAGGCGTGTTCGTTCAAATCAACGGTTTGGGCTAACATTGGTTCAAATCCCATTTAACATTCTCTCTTCTCCCCCCCCCCCCCCCCCTTTCTTTCCTTTTTTTTTAACAGGAACATCATTATTTTAATAACGCGTGCGAAATATAAAATTACACAAACTAATGGAATCTATTTCTGATAAAGTGCTTCATTTAGGCATTTTTATTTCGCATTCCGTTGTGACTTTTCCCATCCTCTTATGAATGCTTCAGTACAATCGCAATACAGCTGAATAATACTTCATAAGATATGAATTGCAATTTCTGAAAATAAAGTAGGCAACACGCGTACCTCAATTGTCAATCATTCCTCCCGCGCCGTAATCATTCCTCCCGAGTGGTTAGACCATTCGCTTCTCACCAAAGCGGCCCGGGTGCGATCCCAGGTAACCGCATGTTGTGATGGACGAAGCGGCGCTGGGGCGGGTTTCCTCCGGGTTCTCCGGTTTCTCCCACCATCTTATTCCACCCGTGCTCCATCTTCATTCCTATTATCAGTGTCACCGCCTGCGGTGCCGTAGCAGTAAAAGCGGGCGTTAAACACTACAAAAAAAAGAATACAGTTGTTGATGACTTGTGGGTGAAACAACCTTTTCACCCAGAAAGGTTGCCATGTCGTTTATTTCCAAGCACTACACAACGTTGCCATATCCCCATTAATTCAATTTCTGGCAGTGTGGCTTCGTCCGATTCTCCGCTCCTGATAAAAAGTCGTATAGAATTAAACACGTTTGTAATTTTGTATTTCAGTTAATAAACATGCAAAAGGCTAGGATCGAACCCCCGGCAGTTAGAAGTTCTGAATTTCACGGTTAACGACAAAGCGCTCTTGGCTATTCTTCACTTGGGCATCCGCCCTGTATTATATGATATTCAGCTTGTCGCTAACTTGGCAACTAATTTCACTGCAAGGTGGAAAGTTTGTTAGCACCTTTAGAAATGGTTTTAAATTTTTCTTTTTTTCTAGGTATTCGCTTACATTTATTTAGAGGAATAAGAAAAGATAATAGCTAATATACGAAGTTGGTCTAAGCGATTAAACTCACGTCTGTAAGTTGAGCACCCAACACTGGAATCATTTTAGTTCTAGTCCACAACTTAATAGAAACACATTAAGAACACACTTTCTGCAGGTGCACTGAAGTTGAATCTGCAACTTTTGTCCATTAATGTAGAAGCATTGCTGAAATATTGCTTTTCAAAACAGCGAGGTGAGTTGCAAGGCTGCCATATCCTCCGAGTAGCAAGGAAGCATATGACTGATTTAATTCCCACACCATCTATGTGGGCACGCCTGAGAATTATGTGACCCTTCGCGCAGGTCTCACTGAAGTTGGGCCTTTACCTTATACCCAAAGTAGGCGCTGTAGGTCACATAACACCAAAGTGCTATTACGCTGAAATTCAGATCTACTTGTGTAACTTTTCGAAAACCCACTGCAAGCGCCACCCTCTGAATCAAGTAACGAGCAGACAAAAACTGGAAGCGATGTGCAAAGGATAGGGAAATCTGTTCTGTTTAGGGGCTTCCTATGGCATCAACGTGTGGACAAAGTTCAGCAATATTCAAGTGCAATTCGGTATGAAGGTATAATGCTGGAATTTTCCATTAGGTGTAGAAGACTCACTAAAATGGTTCTGGAAATGAAGTACAAAACAAAGCTATACATGCCTTAAATTGCCCTTATTTATCAACAGTCTCCCTTGATTATCAGTACACTTGTGCCATCTGTGCCCCAAGATTATTATACCATCACGGAAGTCACATCTCTCCAGGACTACAAAATGTATCTCAATTGGCCATTTAAGGCAAGGCAGCTGTAAAATTTGGTAAGAAAACAAATTTATTTTCCTTTATGCATGTTAGTATACTTATAAGATAAGCGTACATACTACTTTGGGCACCCATAAACGTGGGCAGGGCATCGCACGTAGGCCATCCGCCCATTTGGGCCTCTACCGTGACCCCTGAGAGGGAGGGATGAGAGGACAGTTCAGAAGGGCGACCAAATTCGGGTGACGACAGGTACATGGACCGAAACCCTAACGTTTCAATTTTGAACGTATGCTATGCAGTCCTAGCAAACCCACAGGACCCTAACCCCCACGGTCCTCCCTATTGCCGCCCACAGGGAGACGGGTCCTCACTGGGCAGTCTACCCGACGCCGAGGTGGGATAGGGTGACACAACGAAGGGGAAAGCCTCGCACACTTCGACCTACATAGATCCTTCGTAGTGCTAACATTCCCCAGGAGGAAGGAATAAAGTGTGGAAGCCGCAGAGTGCCACTGACGGGCCACAGAGGCGCACGGAGGTCCCTCACAAGTGCTGAGATCTCTCTGTCCCAGCGCCAGGCTCCTCCCAGCAACCATCACATCGGGTCCAGTGTCGAACAAGCGTCTCACCCACGAGAGGGCAGCGACCCACAACGCCACCAGACACCAAGAACGACAGTTACAATACGTAAGTATCTGCGCCATCTGTCCGGCACGACCTTAGACCACGTGCTGAAAGCAAACCTGAACCATAAGGAAATGAGCGAATGGAAATTGCAGCCCAGTATTCACCTAAGTTATGAAGGAACCGCGAAAAAAGAACAAGTTAGAGTATGCGGCCAACGGGGATTGAAATCGCGACCTCTCGAACGCGAGTCACACATGTTACCGTGGCACTATCTCGCTCGATACTGACGCTAGGGAAGAACTCGTTACAGAGCGTACATCAACCACCCAGCCCCAACTCACCGCACACCGTTCCCTGGTTCTACAACCCTGAAATAGATAATAATGAAGGAAATTATGGGTAGGTACATGAAACGGACAGAAAAGTCGTGGTAGAAGAGAAACCCATGGGTCAGAGTGAGCGTTCGTCGGATATTGGATCCAGGACCTCAGGAATGTGACAGATGTTACCGTGCTCGGTTAATATGCTTATAACTTCTACTTTCATGTTACACCATTGGTGTTCAATACTGGCACGCGGAAATAGGCTTAGAGCAGTGAAAGAGTTATAGATAAACTGGGTAACCTCTTCTCGCGTATTCCGTCGCGAGGAGATAATTTTGGCTCGGTCACGTATTGGCTACTGTAATTTTACGCATGTTTGCCTTTTTATGGGGGACCCTGCTCCTCTTTGTTCACTGTGCGACAAACTTTTGTCGGTCCGTCATGTGCTGCTACAAGGTTTTCCTAGCACTACTTCCACACTCTCTGCAACTGCCTGTCAGACTCGCAGAGCTCCTGGTGGTCGATAAACAAGCCGTGGAAAAAGCTTTTAAATGTTTAGGGATGATAAACATGAATATAAGGATTTAGAATTTTAGATATCGAGATTTCATTTCTTTTTATTTACCTCGATTTAATTTTGATTTTTGTCTAATTAGTTTGGTATATTTATCTATATTTTTGCTTTTATTAGTATTTTTATTTTAGACTGAAATTTGTCTCTGGCTTTTGCCATAATCCATTTTATAAGGGTGCTGATGATCAAGTAGTTCAGCGCCCTGAAACCAAAATCATCATCATCATCATAATCACCAACAACTTTAAAGCCACAAATGTTTCTTTAATCAGTCCTTCACCATTTAGGTAAAGCACCACACTGAACTTCAAACTCCATTCTTTGAAAATTTTCTTTTCAACATATTCACCATTTAGAGTGCTCCTTAAGCCACAATTTATAACTTCCCAGCTTAAAATTTTCAAGAGTGCTTTCAGAAGTCACCGAAGTAAAAATTGTTGATCACTATTTAAAAATATTGAATATTTCAATAAAGATCTGAGTGAGGTGGTGCCGCGGCAACGTGTACGACTCGCATTCGGGAGGCCCCGAATTCGATCCCTGGCAACCGCGTATTCTGGCTTGCGTTTTTCGTGGTTTCCCCTGTTGCTTAGACAATGCTGGGATGCTTACATTCAATCCACGGTTTTCCTTCCTCATTTCATTCCCCTTGTCGTCTTTCAAGTCCGGTTGACAGTGGTTCAGACAGATGGGGGATAGATGGTGCATTACTTGCGCAACTAGTTTTTAAACATCTCATTGTCAATTCGTTTTTCTTTATAACCCTTGTACCGACCGAACGAGATGGCTCCGCGGTAACGTGCGAGGCTCACATTCGGGAGGTGATGGTTTCTATTCCCGTGGCTAACATCCCTATCCCATGGATTTTTCGGAGGTTTCCCCGGTTCGCCAGGCGAATGCTGGGAAGCATTTCCATATCCTCCGAATTTCCTGTTCCTCCATTTCGTTACATTAATCATTTCATTTCAGCCTTCATCCCGTTAGGTTTCTTTCGGGGTTGCAAGCGTTGGCGAGCGTCGCGGGAACAGCACAAGGGGAACAAATGTACTCTGGAAATCTCGTACTCATGCTGGAAGACCAATGTGCTAAAAGATTCACAATGGAACATCTGTGTAAAAGAAAAATTACAGTAATTTCACATTTGAATGATAATGGTGATACTGATGCCGAGTAGGAAAGTTTAGCAAGAATCCTTTATATGGGTGCACATGAATATATTGCAAAAAAATAATGGAAGAAATTTTCATACATTGACTGAAGGACTCAAAATAAATGTTACCAAAATGAGAAAACGTCCTATTATGACTGACAACAAACTAAAAACTTAATGGTTTCGTAACAAATATGAAACTGAAGTGGCAGAAGTTAAAACAATAATAAAAGTTGCCCTGCAATGACGCTTCGAATTTGGCTATTTGAACTTTTTTATTTTCAGTACACACTGTAACAGAACTTTTTTATAATTTGTGCAAGTGGCTCTATGAAGTTAATACTAATGCTCTATGGTTCGCTCGTCGCCTTTTGCTCCACGAAGGAACAACGCCCAAAAACAAGGCACGGTCGTTATGACTACGAAATCTACAACTTGCTCCATTCAGAATATCACGGATAAAGGACAGAAATGATAGTTGATAATTATGTGATCCTCCTCTGGGGTTTGCTAGGCCAGTAGTCCATTGATTCCTCAGATAAATCCCAAGAATAAAAGAACATTCAATAGCCACCATTCCGCTTCTATAAAGAGAAAGCGAGGGAGAGAGAACCTCGACAAGGACCTGGATCCACCATTCAGCAGGGTGTGATTAGAATTAGTGTTAACGCCATACAGCAAAGGGGGATACTTCGCACTCTTGAATGTACACAGATCCATTGCGGCTACCACCAGCAGGAGAAAGAGATGAATCGTCATAATACCTAGAGCACATTTGTTTCCCTTGTGTTGCTCCCGCGACGCTCGCCGACGCTTCCAACCCCGAAAGAAATCTAACGGAATGAAGGATAAAATGCAATGATTAATGTGAGAAAATGGAGGGACAGGAAATTCGGAGGATATGGAATCCTTCCCAGCATTCCCCTGGCGACTCGGGAAACCCCCGAAAAACCCATGGGTCAGGATGGTCGGCTGCGGGGATCGAACCCGCGACTTCCGGTATGAAGGCCATAGACGTTACCGCCTGAGCCGTCCCGCTCAGTGGATTTTCCAGAAAAGTTTTGGACAAGAATTTCATGATCTGTTTTAGCTGATCTTGTTTGAAAATTAAATTTGGTTACCACTGATTTTATTGATATCAAAACCTCTAGGTATATACTCTCATTTTTCCCAATAATGTTTCCTATTGTCATTTGCTAAGAATTAATGAGTTATGGGTCTATTGTTGGTGGTACGTGATTCGTGGCAAAAAAAAATTTGTAAATCTAACGGATATAACACCTAGAATTAAAATCTACCCACGGTTCTTAAAGTTCCACACCAGGAAATAAAACATGGTTCCTTAATGCAAAATACTTTATGAATAACATAATTTATAAAACATTTAAATCAACCAACACTTAACTGATTGTAACTTTCATAAGCAATAATAATTCTTACAAATATATCACCATAGTTAAGCTGAAGTGTTTGGATAAGGAACTAATTTTCGTGCCAAGTGATGAACTCTAAATAAATGTTGAATTTTGCACCCTGGTGTGGAGTAATTGCAGTGGTGTTCAGAAACTGAAGCTACAAACCCTGTAGTGAAACGTTTATGTTTTATTTCATACAAACCATACAGGCAACTCATAGGGCATGCACTAGGTTATTTTTCCACATAGTGTCCATGTTGGCTAAGGTACTGGTCGCTTCGTGGGGTGAGTTTGAATATTCCCTCCTGGTAAATAATTTGTCCTTGCATGTTCAATCACATTGTTGCGCATATACAGGTGGAAGGGAAATCATTAGATTAATTTAAAACAGTGATAGATCTCTGTATTTTGAGCACATTTTGTATCTTGCGTTTTTGTTTCTGACCATTTGCTACGGAGATTGTGTTGTCGAAAACAAGCTGCCGACACTACCGATTGTCACTGTCACTGGTTCAGTACATAAATAAACACTACTGCTACCACGCGTCTCCTTCTATGTTTACTGTACGAAAGTAGGCCAATCACAACCGTTACCTGCCAAAACATAGCCTAAAGTGAAAGTGGTCGACCTGTTTACATTCGGAAACCAGGTCAAGTCCCTGAGCAACCTCCACGTTACGTTGTCCACATACCTCATGTCTGAAAAAGTCGTTTGGAATGTTCTTTCACGTCTTTTAAATGATTAATTATTTCGAAACCCTATGTGATGTCCCATAATTACTACTGAAGCTATGTCAGAAATAAGTTACTCTACGCATCTTACAAGTAACTAACTGATACCTTCGTACATTCTTGTGGAATTAAGCATCCGATTTGGAACAAAAACCATTTATGTTTTCGAAATCGGCTGATCAAAGAACAAAGTGACATAAGACTTTTTTGTTTGTAACGCTTCTATGAAGCACATATTAGAAGGAATGTAATGGCTTCCCTTCCACTCTGTATTTAACGTTAATTCACAAGTACATACTGACGTCAGCAGAGCATGTAGGGCTTTATCTATCAGCTGTGATCTGCTTTTAGATTTCATAATCTTCATTTTAGACAAAAAAAAAGTGCTCACACATATATTGGGCTAAACATAGCACTAATATGCGCAGCATATTACTGAAGACGGAAATGTTAATTCATTAATTATTTTATTGTTTAACGACGCTATCAATTTCCCGCATGACATTTGCGTCGCCGGTGAGCCGGAATTTCCTTCCGCAGGAGTTTTTTTCATGCCAATAAGTATACTACAAGGAGCTGTCCTTTCTAAGCACATTTAAAAACCATAGGTCTGGGCCAGGTTTGAACCCACGACTTTAGGATGAGTAGACCAGCTCCTAAAAAACTGAGCCAGCTAGACCAACACGGAAGTATTGCCATATTCAGTTGTCTAAGTAAGTCTAAGCCACCCTTATTTTGTAGCCGTGACTTCAAAACTGCGTTTGTAAATTAACAACCTCAAGTCGTAATGTTGTGGTTTTAGTATATCAATGTCCACATGAAAGGATTTGCGAAAAGTTGAAAATCGGGGTTCATTGCTTTAAGATCATAAAACCTTTTGTGTTAGAACCCTTTTTACTTTCTCTACTACGTATAGTAAGTAGAGGAAGTATTGTACTCCACCCAAAAGTTCGATGTCGAGATTTCACCGGAAATATGTTTTCAGGTAACCTGAATCAAAAAATCTGATGTGTTGTACTCACATGACTTTCGCTACTTTTGTACTAACCATTCTTACAAACTCTTATTCCTATCTTCTTCGTGTTAGTTAAGATAAACATTTGTACAAAATATATTACTGCTTATTTCCTTGTAGGTGCAAGGGAATGTTAGAATACAGTAGGCTTTGTGCGGTAGTCAAATGTTTTAAAGATTTCAGATTCTGTTGTCTTTGCACACTTAACATATAAAAAATGAACGATGATCCATTTCACGAAAGTTCTAAGTTTTCCGAAACTCGCACACATAACAAGGAATATCTCCGAGATGGTTCACCCCACAAAAAATGTATTTAGACATAAATTGTGGATTTTAGCAAGATCTAAATTTTTTTGTACAGTACAATTTGGTCTATCTCTAACGGTTTACCAGTTATGCAAAAGTCGTCCAGAGTAAATACGACTACAGGGGTGATAGCCAGAAAATTCAAGGTATACATTTCATTTGTCATAAAAATATCTCAAACATATGACATTTTAATCAAAATCGTTAGAGCCATTTTCAAGAAAATCAAAATTTTCGAAAAATTTTCCATGTAAAGGGTAGTTTATGGTGGGGCTATTTTCTTCAAAATCTTCGTGTCGCATCCTTGAAAGACATTAAACTTAAATACCAATTTTGGTTTTTAACCGACTTTTCGTTTTTGAGTTATGCTGTCCACAGACTGACAGACACACAGACTGACACACAGACACACACGCGGACCTTTTTCTAAAAATGCTTTTTTTGGTCTCAGGGGGCCTCAAAACATATTTCCGGTGAAATCTCGACATCGAATTTTTGGGTGGAATACAATACTTCCCCTACTTACCAGTAGAGAAAATAAAAAGAAACATGTCCGTGTGTGTGTGTTTGTGTGTGTGTGTGTGTGTGTGTGTGTGTGTGTGTGTGTGTGTGTGTGTGTGTGTGTGTGTGTGTGTGTGTGTGTGTGTGTGTGTGTGTGTGTGTGTGTGTGTGTGTGGGTGGGTGGGTGGGTGGGTGGGTGTGTGTGTGTCTGCCTGCTTGCCTGCCCGCCCGCCCGCGTACCCGTCCGTCCGTCCGTCTGCCTGTCTGCTGTCTGTCTGTCAGCCTGTGGACATCATAATTCAAAAACGAAGAGCACAAAGATTTTGAAGAAAATTCACCACCCCAAACTACCCTTTACATGGACAATGTTTCGAAAATTTTGATTTTCTTGAAAATGGCTCTCACAACTTTGATTGAAATGGCATATGCTTAAGATATTTTTATGACAAATGAAATGTATATTTTGAATTTTCTGGCTATAGCCCCTGTAGTCCTGTTTACTCTGGGTGACTTTTGAATAGCTCGTAAACCGTAAGAGATAGACAAAGTCTTATGTACTATACAAAAATGTAGATCTCCCTGAAACACACTTTTAACACACATTTTGGAGACATCCCTTGTTATTTGCGTCAGTTTCGGAAAACTTAAACTTCGTCAAATGCAACATCGTTGTTCATTTTTTATGGTTTTTAATTTAACGGAATCTCAAAGCTTTGAAGGATTTGACTATCGCTCAAAGCCTACTGCACTCCCATATTCCCCTGCGCCTACGAGGAAATAAGCAATAAGATAATTTCTGCAAATGTTTCTCTCAACTAACATGAAGATATACAGCAATAAGAGTTTGTAAGAATGGTTAGTACGAGAATAGAGAAAGTCATGTAAGTGTAACACATAAGATATTTTTAACTTTGCTAGCAGACCTACATAAATATGTAAGGAGGTTGCGTTGCATTTTCGTGGTTTCGAAACAGCCACGTGGTATAGATGCTGTTTACATCGCTTCTTGTGTACCACGTTGTTTCTAGGATAGAGGGTGAAGCAGAGCGAAGCATTGCTTTGATCCTTATTGTGGTGTTACGTCATACCATCAGCCTGATGCAGATTTGCCGATCCCTGATCTATTTAAATCAATATGCTAACTGTTTGAGAACGTAGTATTAAGTGTCTTTGAATGCTAGCACGAGAAACTGTGACCGTTGAGGTATTAAATCTTCTAGATGCTTCAACATTTCACAGGATGAAAACTGTTTCCGTAATAAGAGTGTAAAGCGCAAGTTGCCGTGAGTCGAACAAATACTACTCAAAGAAATCTCTTGCGGCCACAACTAAAGCTGTATAACCCGTGTGCGGTCTTAGAATGCCACGGACTGCCGATAACGGATAATGGTACAATACTATGGTAAGTCTGTAAAACAGAAAGAAAGAACACGAATTGTAGTAACACACAGTCTTTTACTAACTTAAGTCCCGCCTACTCCCCATTAATGTCCCTACTCAAATTGCCAACTTAAGCTGCTAATTCATATCTGAAAGACAATTTTACCCTGTGACTTGCTAAATTCTTATTCCCTTTCTACAGTTCAGAGCTTTTGTATTCTTGCCTTAGCAATGTAAATCTGAACACAACTGAATTTCGGATACTTTTGAACTAATGGTTTTATTTCTGTGCTTAAAAACATCTTATGTGTTATATTCACACAACTTTCTCTACGCACTGTCGTTTATATTTATACAGCTTCTACAAATTATCCCTTGTACAAAAACTTGTTTTTCTATCTAATTCTAATTAGTGAAGGAAACCCTTAAACAGAAATATTTCCGTTACACATTTCGTTGTAGACACAACAGGGACAAGGGAAATCGAAACCATTGTCGGGTATTTAAAAACGAGTCGCTCTCTGCTAGAATGGAAGTGCCATACCCTTTCAATGTCATTGCGGGAATCAACTGAATAGACACAGTACGTTATAAGAAATGACAAAGTATTAAAAATTCAAAAGAATAAAAAACGGATGTCTTGGAAATGGCTTATGCCACAAAAGTTTATTTAGGATAAAGTTTGCAGGTACTTTAAAGAGAATTAAAATGTTGTATAGTGTGTTTTATTTCTCCCTTATAGTTCACCCGTTATGCAAAATCTCGAGCAAATAAATAGTTCTTCTCAGGTATTCCCAGAAACTTTAAGTATATATTTTTATTAACATATGAATATGTTACGTACATATTTTAAATCTTTAAGAGCCATTTTTGGTAGAATAAAGAACTACTAAAACATTTTCCATGTAAAGGGTACTTTGGACCCTCAAAGGAGCTAAACTTAAAATACCAAGTATGGTATTTATTTCAATTTTCCTTTTTGATTTATACTGTTCACAGGCACATATACGAATCGCTCTATAAAAATGCTTTTTTTTTTCTTTTTTTAGGAAGCCCAAAATCCATATTTCCAGTGAAATTTCCATAAAACAATTTTTAATGAATGCAATATCTTCTCTACCTAGGTACTAGGTATTTGGTAGAGAAGTAATATATTTTGATAAATATTTTTGTAGGAATTTCAATTACACCGATGCAAGGAGAACAATTGCATTGTTTAAATCGGAATGAATGACGCTTAAATATGCTAGTTATATTTAATTCCCAAGATAGCTCTTCAGTAAATCTCTAGGATATTTTATTCATGTAACAGCTTTTCTCTCACTTTCAATGAAGAATCGAGTGATGATGTTGCTGATGATGATCATAACAATAACAACAGTAGTAGTAGTAGTAGTAGTAGTAGTAGTAGTAGTAGTAGTAGTAGTAGTAGTAGTAGTAGTAGTAGTAGTAGTAGTAGTAGTAGTAGTAGTAGTAGTAGTAGTAGTAGTAGTAGTAGTAGTAGTAGTAGTAGTAGTAGTAGCAGTAGTCGTAATAATAATAATAATAATAATAATAATAATAATAATAATAATAATAATAATAATAATAATAATAATAATAATAATAATAATAATAATAATAATAATAATAATAATAATAATAATAATAATAATAATAATAATAATAATAATAATAATAATAATAATAATAATAATAATAATAATAATAATAATAATAATAATAATAACAATAATAACAATAATAATAATAATAATAATAATAATAATAATAATAATAATAATAATAATAATAATAATAATAATAATAATAATAATAATAATAATAATAATAATAATAATAATAATAATAATAATAATAATAATAATAATAATAATAATAAAGGAAATTAATAATAACTAAAAATAATTCACTTCAATTTAATATATCAATGTTTAAGTAGTATAATATATTTTGCTTTATTCCATTGTGCTAATTTTACTATGTGTGTCTATACAGAATGTCCCAAAAAACTTCGACAAAGCTTAGTATGTTGTGTGGAACGGTAAACCTATAGCTTTTCAAATAGATTTTCCCTGTCCGGAAATCCACGATTTCGACGCTGTAGTGGATCAAAGTGTGAGATGGTGTACGTTCACGTTTCAACAATAAATCCAACATCGAGCTGCCTACATTACAACCGGGCTTCGAACTGTGTACCTCCTACGTCATTGTAGAACCTATATTGGCTGTGCTGAGTCTTACGCACAGGACCCCATACGTGCGCTTGGCTTGGAAGATTTTTTAATCGTGGACTCGAGTCATAAGGTGACGTTACGGGAGTGCTATACACCATTCTCTTCACTTCTCCACAGAAAATAGTCGAGAGGACAGTTCTGGCGACCGTACTGGCCGTGGAACTGGTCCACCTCTACCAATCTATCGACTTGAATATGCAATGTTGAGGTGATTCTGCACACTGACATCAAGGCGTGCTGGAGCTCACGTCGGCCATTTCGGCAGCTGTGTAGTAGTACATGTCGCACTGATGTGTGCTGGAAACTACACAAGCAACGCAGTAGGATGGGCGCCGGAGCTCTATGGATGAATATAGAGCATGCGCAAGAATGTTATTATGCTCAGGTCGTTCATTCCAGCACACAAATGGCTAAAGGGTTGCACACCTTCCGTATTAAGATACCAAAATGAATGTTAACTAATTGTCACAACCGTTCGTTCTCAAACTACGACGCTCTCCAGCGTCCAAACCGTGCAGGGGTTGCTATTTGGAAACCTATCACTTTGCCATCCCGCACGACATACTAAGTGTTGTCGGTGTGTTTTGGGACATCCAGTATATATACAGATATTTTGAAATTACGGAAGTTGAATAAAACAAAATAAATTGTTCTATTTATACATTGATATAATAAACTAAAGAGAAGTGTAGGTTTCCACACATCAGAAGAATATTGGAATGAACACATTTCGACTAATCAGTAGTTCTATGGGGTCAAACGTTAACTTAAGATAATCAATAAGTTAATAAATGTACATGTAACCTGACAAAAGTGGACATGTACAAATATGCAAGTTTTCAGAAGAGTAAAAGCAGTCTATGGAAAAAAAAAAAAAGTAGATGTTACATTTTAATGACCTTTTGTGCTTATCTGTACAGTCTTGCTTTGGATTTAACACTCACATGGTTTGTCGGCCCCTTTATTATACTATTTATTGAAATGGAAATAAGGTTTAAAGAAAGAGCATCATATATTTTGTCATGTTAATTGACAGGATGTGGCAAAAAAAAAAATATGTCAAACCAAAGGATTAATATTATACCTACTTCTAAGGCCTGCAGTTCTAAGCCATATACAATTTTATACACAAAGAGAGAGAGAGAGAGATACAGACTGTCCCAAAATTAGACCGACAAACTTTGGGAGCTGATAGATAACATTATTTTAACCACCTTTTGTTAAGAAAAGTTTTTCCTGCGGTGCTTTGTTTAAGCGCTAGACGAGTTAAGGTCATAGATTACTGCCTCCCACCCAGTTTGAGTATTTACGGCAAAATCAACAATGCAAATTAGTATTGCACTTATCTTCGTACGGCACACAATCTGAAACCAAGAAACAGACACAGAACACATAAGCAAAACACAAACATCTCATTGTTTACAGTTAATCACAGCTTTACTATTCAAAATAAATGTTAGAACGCACGAACATTGCGATTAACACAAAGAGTACATCGGCGTGCCCTATTCTGCCGTACTCTCGCAAAGACACCAGCCATTTCTCTGTGTCAAACGTTTGTCCGTCTAATTTTGAATAGTAAAGCTGAGATTAACTGTAAACAATGAGATAGTTGTGTTTTGTGTATGTGTTCTGTGTTTGTTTCTTGGAGTAAGATTGTGTGCCTTATTAAGATAAATGCGATATTAATTTAGTACATTGTTGATTTTGCCGAAAATACTTAAACTCGTCCAGCGCTTAAACGAAACACCGCAGTAAAAAAAAATCCTATCACCTCTAAAAGTTTGTCGGTCTAATTTTGGGGCACCCTATATTATATACATGTATAAAAAAACATTTTATTAAATAAAGAATTATATAAACCATATTTTGTTGAATAAAGAAAGAAGTATCATGATAAAAAAAATCCACCTCTATAACCTCTATATACGTTCTGACGAAACATAATTTCTATTGTTTAATAGAAAGTAGGGAAAATAAGACATTTTCTACCTTATTAGGTGCCTAATTAAGTTTCTTCGCCTAATGATGAACCTGAAGTATCCTCTAGTTGTGATGCAAAATTGCTTGCTGGCAGATTTGTTGACACTCCAATTATTGAGCGGTAAGATTTACAATTTTATAGAGAGATAGGTAAATATTCGTAACAAATAGTTTCCCCATGTAAATATCAATACCTAACGTCATAAGTATAGGTTATTGTTAGCTAAGCAATGTAAAACTTTGTCGTGAGATAATTAGAAAGTTTCTTGTAGTAGCTCAGTAAATTTCTAATGAATTCACGACCAGAAAACCATCAGCTTAAGGTTCACGTCCCTGAAAAGTCAGAGTCAGGCTGATGTCCAGGCACATAAGATAGAATTCTGCTAAGTAGTATGTGAAATGAAATTCTTAGAATTTTAGAAAGTCATATATTAACAGTGGCATTAGCAGTTGAAGAGTTGGCAATATGCGTAGAACTGCTGATGGGAAGCATGCTTGTAGGTGAGACTTAACTTAATAAAATAGCGTGTTATGCTTAAATCTATGTCCTTTCCTTCGTGTTTTTACGGTCTTAGAGAAGGTGATTGCTTTTGGACATCCCGCAGCGCTTAAAGACAGGACTTGAGTTAAGTACATTTAGCAGTAAATATAAGCTTAGCATTTTTGTGACTAACTGCAACATACACTTCGCATTATTAGTACAGAATTAATTATCTTTAAATTGTTAAGTCAGAATACGTCATGAGTTAGTACTCGTGATTCATTTGTCACTATTTCGAGTGATATGATTCAGAAATGAAATTCATTAGTTCTTTAACCTCAACAGTAAGTAACCCATTCCAAATAGACCATTATTAGTCTTTATTAAAATTATAGTTAACTGATGTTTATCCTCACACCACCCACGCATACCCTGAGATAAAATATACCATCGTTCTTTTCTGGAGCAGATGGTAGCAGATACATTGGAGAACGAGATTGGAGACGGTGTCAAAGGGTGCCGCACAAAAGCAACATCACTGTACATAGAGTATGTGAGTGGTAAAATTGAAATAAGACCTGCTTTCTTTGTTGTATTTATTATAATAGTTTCGTCAAGCTTTATTTGAGCATCATGTATTTCAATGACTTTTCCTTTTCGTTTTCTTAGGATCATGGATTTGAATTATTTATCTTTCTTCAAAGAACTCTAATGCTGCATTAACTCATATATTTTCTCAAGCCCAAGATACTTTATATTTTGCTAAATTTAATGCTTCACTCTCGACTGACCTATTCTTTATGTTAGGTTTTCGTTTACAAGACCTGAGTAGGACATCATGTCGTTCTGGGCAACTTCAAGCAGTGTGAATAGCTCGCATCCACGGATGGTCCTCAAAACCGAAGACAGGGATTCTGATTCCATTGGATTATGTTTTTGGTCCACTCAGCCAGTCATGAGGGAGTCTGAGTCCTTTGGATAATGTTTTTGGTCCACTCAATCTTAGAATGGTCTGAATCATTGCATGAACTGCTTCAAAGAACTTATGGTCTAGCAGTTTTAGGTTATAACTACTTACACAATATGACAGTGCTGCAGCGACGCCTGGTTTTATTCTGACCAGAATAAGAGTCAGAATATGTTAACGATTCAACGTTTTCAGTGATATTTGGAGTTGTTTAATCAAAGTAGAAGTTACTTCACGTGAGGTTCTTCCTCCTAGTACTACATACCACCTTAGCATGCTTTGGCTTCTGGTTTTGTTGTGTAGCCAATTTCTGTTGCATCTAAATGTAATTCTTTCTCGAAAATAATATAAATTATTTGTTTTCCATATCATACTTTTCTCTCGTCCTAAGTTTTAAAGACTTTTGACATGTGTCAATGCTAGGCATTTTGAATGTGCACCCAGTGGTTTTAAATATCCTGATATTGGAAGCTTTATTATTTTCAGTATTCTACTGTTGAACATAAAAACTATGTATTTTGCTATGTTTAACTGAGATGAGAAATATACCCACTAGAGTGATTTCTGATTCCTTTCTTGTTTCATAAATCGTAACCTTTCGGTCCTTTTAAGCATAACCATCAAACAGTTTTCTCTTTACGTGATCTCTTTGCTTATGGCTCATCATCACTATCACTTAAACGGATTTGACTACACATACTTTTTCTTCACCATCCTCAAGGAAATCCTCAAGCGATTGTTCATTAAAAGAGCAAAGCTTTCACACAATTTCACACTGTAAACCTTCATTTAGTGTTGTATTTGTCTTATTATTTGTTATGTACTTGAAGGTTTAAAACATAAAAATGTCATCATCTAATATAATTCGTTGATATAGAAACATTCCTTTTTAAATGTCCAACAACCAACGATTTCATAACGTTGAATTGTTAATGTTGTACTAGAATATTATTTTTTTAAATGATATATTATAAAACTCATAATTTGACTACTATAACGATGACGCTGATTATAATGATCATAGCCAGGACTTAAATACTGCACATTCAATAAATACCTCACTATTGTCATAATTATATTGTCCAGGTGGTGTACTTCCGTCAGCTCATCTTAGAGGAGACTCTAAGGTTGCAGTAAATTATTGCCATGTTGAGAACTAGTCAGTATCCATTAAACAGATATGTCCGCATAACATTTACTCCACTTAAGTGCTGTCCATAAGGATTCCTCTCACTAATGAAACCTCGGTTAGTTATCACAAGTGCAGAAATGGCTTAACTATAGATCATTAATTTAATGTGTCACTCCCTCCTCTCACTCTTACTCTCACAGTATTCTCTCTGTTAACGTAATTATTCTAAGTGACGTATAAAATTTAGTATATCTAAGCACTTTCCATAAGGATTCCTCTCAATAATGAAACCTCGGTTGGTTATCATGAGTGCATAAAATGGTTTAATTATAGATAATTAATTTAATGTGTCACTTGCTCATCTCTCTCTACCTCTCTCTCTCTCCCTCTCTCTCTCTCTCTCTCTCTCTCTCTCTCTCTCTCTCTCTCTCTCTCTAATGTTATGGGTTTTACAACTTTATAGCAACATGCCTTAAGATTATAAGCTGTCATCATCAGGTTTAATGCGTTTTAGTGGAACAAAATGTATTATTACACGTTTTAGAGAACGTCGGATTGTCTCCTTGACGCGGTAGTAGTGCAGGTGCAGGTCCGTGTTCGATTCCCGGTATAGGCGTGGGGATTTTCTCCCGCTGTGAAACCTGGACTGGGTGCCTTTTGAGGTCCCTTGGGGGCAAATTGAGGAACTATTTGAGAGAAAAGTAGCCCTTTCAGGTTGCGAAGACCGCATTCACCGGTGGGGATGGATTCCAGGCTCTAACCACGTCCCACTCTGCAGAACTGCACCCCACTCGTGACGCCCGCAGTGAGCCGAGATGGGGACCCCGCAATCCGACGATAGGCCTTGAGTTAAAATTTCAACATACATCATGTTCTTTAATGTTTTATTAAGTGTCCAGTACGTTGTCTTTGTCAATTAAAGGAAAGTTTTATTAATCTCCAATGATGATGACGATATGACGATGATGATTCACAATAGAGGTTTCACCATTCTCACGCTCGGTCATGCCACTAATCAATATGTTAACCGTCTGATGGAACAGAGGAAATCGTATAGATTTCCGTCACTGCTCTATCATCACCTTCACATACCAGTCATATTGGATTAAAATTGCTGCTTATGTAGATAAGTTAGAAGATCTCTGTACAAAACATCCAAATGGGGCCTCTAACCCCACTTGCGAAACGTGAATTCAGGAGCTTTAAGTACTACTTATATAGGTATCATGTGCACTACCCACAACTAATGACTGTCATAAATCCATCTGCACCCTTCAGAAAAGGGAAACCTCTAACCCTCTATCCCTTGAAGATCAATAGGAACTCTGATTTGAAGGAAATATGTTGACTCCATATGGACTTTCGGTTGCCAAAATTCTGAATTCCAGTTATTTTCTATTCCATTAGCTGCAAAGGTTCGTCTTAAGATATTGCAACACTGAGAAAGGACTGAAGAGAAAGGGCCCGTGTTGTAAAACGATCATGAGGGATCTTCAAAGGAGGCGGCCGAACTGCACACATTCTGACTAAACAGACTCTAACCACAAGTAACCTTACAGTACTTGGTTTTACAAATCTCAAGAATATTGTCATCAAATAATTATGTATTAATTATTTGATTTAGGTTGCATTTTTTCAAAGAGTATGGCACACACTTATCGGTAAAATAAGATCGACAGGATTAGATCAGAAGTTATTCTGGATTAGATCTCGCCAAAACAAAATAAAAATATGCTTTTCTTTCCGATTGCAAATTTTCAAAGAAATCAACGCTTCACATCAGATATGCTTTCAATCTTATAAGGAACTTCTAACACATAATATTTGTGGCGCTGATGACAAAGATGTTACGTGTTCAAAAAAGGTACTGCAAAGATGTTCAACTTCTTTCTCCAGCTGATCTTTAGCAGAAGAAGCCAAAATAAGATTTATATGAATCTGCTATTTGAGACAGGATTTACCTCTGTTCAGGGTTGCCAACACTTAAAAGTAAAATTATCGTACCAGCCACTCAAAATTATAGATTTGGATTCAAAATTATCATACATCATAAAGCAAACGCTACAATAATAAAAAATATCAGTATAATACTTATGAAAATATAAGAGTAATGATGTTTATTATATCCACTTATAAGATTGATGACCTCAACAAATATTACAACTTTAGCACTTATGTTTCTCGCACTATTCATCTGAAAGTTCAGCTTCCTCAACCGTTGCAGCATTGCACCAATTTATTGTTGAGATAAACCTTAACATCTTCTCGGTGACTTGCAGATTTTAAGATGTACCCCGTTCTTTCATAAGTTGAGACGACAAAATGAGTTCATTTACTGTATCTAGTGCCAATCTATTTCTAACTTTGGTTTTTATTAAACCCAGTTTAGGAAAAAAAAAAAAAAAAAAAAAAAAAAAAAAAAAACTCTTTCACAAGAAGTGCTTCTGTAGGGCAAGGAAACTACTGATAATGCAAAGGCCGCTAGTTCTTTGAAATCAGTATTTCCTCCAAGGTGACATATGTTTAACAGTACTCCAGAAACTGTCAGGTTCAGGCATGTTCTTTATTTCACACGGAATATCAAGTATTCCGAGTTTTCTACATTGA
The DNA here is from genome assembly GCA_030765045.1 of Tenodera sinensis. Classification (NCBI taxonomy): domain Eukaryota; kingdom Metazoa; phylum Arthropoda; class Insecta; order Mantodea; family Mantidae; genus Tenodera; species Tenodera sinensis. The sequence goes on from CM060964.1 coordinate 113,063,837, forward strand.
TCGTCAATTTCCTGAACAGTGCGTTCTTCTTTGAGATTATCAGACTTGGGCACACTGGCAATAAGAGGATAAAGGCTAGCAGGCTTAGTAGCTATGGTGTGGAGACAGACAATGAGGACAAAAGTTGTGTTATTTGTAATTAGTTTCACTTCGCTGGAGTGACAAACCAGTGAAAATGATATTTCGCCGTTATCGAACTATCATACATTCAAATTATCGTACACCCCCATAATTATCGTACGGGTTGACAACCATCGTACAAACATTAAAATTATCGTATACCCCCATAATTATCGTACGAATTGGCAACCCTGCCTCTGTTACCTGAACGTGGACACTGCAGGCTGATTCGGCTGGTTGGCGTCTCTAGTCCGATTACTCTGAGGCTTGCTTTTCTCAGCGTAGCAGGATTTTCATTTGGGACCACTTACTTTCGGTGCACCGGTTCCACCAGCCTACCTAGACCTCGTCAATTGCGTGTTATCCATTTTGGAATTTAACAGTATTTGGATTATCTATCATGATCTTAGTCCCAAACCAACCTAGAGGTAGGTGTTCCATTGGATTATCATTCACGTACTCTTGGAATGTGATAACATTTTAAAATATCTATTACGATAATAGCTTACAAAATAGGTACAGACAATGAAGTTCTAAGCCCCAATGCAAAAGCGGAGAGAATGGTATATGGTTACCTCCCTTAACGGACACTAGTACCGAGCGGGATGGTTCAGATGGTAACAACTGTGGTCCGCATTCGGGAGGCCGTAGTTTCGATTCCCGCGGACGACCTCCCTCACCTTGGGTTTTTCGGGGGTTCTCCCAGGTCACTAAGGTGAATGCCGTTTCACTTCCTTTCATTTCATTCTCTCTGTCTGTTTTTACCGGCGGGCTGCGCTGCGCTGGTGCTTGCGCTCTGGAAAAATGGTGCTAGGTTGAGGGGAGCCGCTGTGGTTGACCGGCCGCCATCCAAGGGAGACTGATTGCTCAGCCGGAACTGGGTGGTAGTGTGCTCTCTGTGGCAACCTGAAATTCTGTCCGGCTGAAGAACTTGTCTGCACCTGCTAGGGACCCGTAGTTGTAGTTCCGCCTGTGATGAGTTCTGGCCACCTGTGGGGTACTTTCATCTCATTCTTCCTCCCAGGGTCTGACGCACAATAAGCCATCGGCTGACGTGCCGGAATCCCTACCGTGACGGACGGACAGACAGATAGAACGGACACTAGTAAGCTCTCAGCAATATGATATAGTGAAGTCTATGGTTACCCTGTTGTCACTTCTAACCTGAGCTATTGTATGTACAGGTAACGCAATCACAGCGTCTGGAGACATCTTTGAGCTAGACTATAGTGAAGCATAATTATCAGTGTATAATGTTTAAGACTTGATTAACAATATCATTGAAATCAGCTTCATCGCATTCATACACTATAGGTTATATGACGGAGGGGGACACCTCGCACACTTAGTTCCACAAAGATCCATTGTGGCTACGACCCCCAGGAGAAACGGAGGGACGGTTGAAGTGAAGGAAACACAGGAGAGTACAAGCTGCAGGCAGACTACAGAGACGCGCGGAAGTCCCTAACAGTTCCAGGTTCGAAGCCCCGTGCCACTACTGCAGCTGTCTAGAGAGGCCGATGAATGATCCGTAGACCAAACAGCCCTCTAGTGTCCACAGGGAATACTCATTCCTTTGAGCAAGCATTCGCTCCATCTTTCCGACACACCACGAAACCTAGAAGTAGACGTGAAAGATGAGAAGGAAGTATGTAAAATGAAGGGGAAATTATGGAAAGAGGATCATGGTAGTTGAGTAACCACCCCAACATTTGTCTACCAACAAGGAAAAAAGTGAAAAACCCAAGGTCAGAGGGGATGAACTTCGGGAGTCTTACCCAAGGTAAAGCGAGCTTCACGACGCCATCTTGTGCCGTCTTCCTCGGCCATCATGTACTACGAATTATAACACGTTCTCCAAGAAAAGGTAAGCTAAAAGACAACATTAACGGTTCAACACTTAAGACTGGTTGTGAGACATTTAGGATGAGCTTGATATCCATCTGTCACGAGGAACCGCCTTTCCAACCTTATATACATTAAACTGTTAAACTTAAAACACTTTAGAAAACTTTAGAAATTGACAAAGGGTTACTTTATATTGCTTTTGGAAAACCCTAATCTAGGATTTAATGCGTACGTTCAAAAGTTTACCCTGGTTCACTTCCTTACAACAATCGCTCATGTGTACAAACTGATAAACAGTAAATATTTTTTATCGACTTCCTAATAATGCCTAATGCACATTACACTGGTGTACAAAAATCAAAGTTGTCTTTATATTTTATAAAAATATTCAGTCCTAACCATTGTTCTTTATTTTATTATTTTTTCCCCTTTATAGTCTACTTCTGAGGCATTTCTCATGGCATCCTAACAAGAGTCGTAAGCATAGAGGAGTTCCACTTGCCCTGACCCCTTCTTTACATTGTTGAAATGTCTTGATGAAAGCGCTCTACGTGCTCGTCAACCAAAGCCCACAATTGTTTGGAAAGAAGTCGAGAAGTGAGTGCAGAAAGTGGAGCTTCATGAACATACTACTACCCAGCATTTTGCATGCTCTTCTATTTCCCAAGAAATTGTGAACAACCATTTTGAAGGCTTCCCAACCTGCTTTGTTTCCTTTCAATTACCCTATAAAAGGTTTGGTCCTTGGACAGTTAAAGAATTTGTGGGCCAACAAAGACTCCCTCTTTGATCTTAGCGTTACTGGGGTGAGGTAATCTTATCTTTAATTATTTGAAAACTTCTCCTTCTTGATTCATTTCTTTCACTAAGCTCTTCATAGGTCCTAACTTCATACGTAAAAGATGCAATATTTTTTCACGAGTAACTAAGGAAATATACTGGCTATTTATATGCCTCCATGAAGATAAAGGTGTGTACTTGTTACCTATATACATTTTATATTTATCTCTGAAAGTTTAAGTTCAAACAGTGAAGATAACTGAGAAATAAGGACAGATAGGTTTCTCCAAGCACACCAAAGAACATTTATATACATAAAATGATTTATCTAGGAACAAAACTTAGTTTACTCAAGATTGACGACCTATATTTGTAACAAAATTAAAAAGATTCACTGTATCATAAAATTAATTGGTGCTTTTCAATAGATTCAGTTCTAAGTAAACATTTTAAACATCACATCAAAATGAACAGGAATTGCTATTTGCAACTCATATAGTTTTTAAATATATATCATAGTCAGATTATTATAAAATACACACCGCACTAAATTACCCACTTCTGCTAACTAGCTAACTACATATTGTGTTAAGAGCAACCAACGATCTATTGAAGCAACCTGCATGTTTCAAATCCCGTTGCATGACTATACACTTCTAACCCTGATGGCCAGCGTGTTCTCAGATTTCGGAGATAACGTGATTCCCAGGTACAATTTCTCTTTCTGTTTAGTTTCAGTATACCTATGGGCGGCGCATTTTGGGATTTTTATATTAGAAATCCAGAGTTTTCATCATTTTGTACGTTTATGTAGTCAGAAATTAGTGTTTTGAAACTGATAAGGAAGTAATATATACTTATATAATGTTTATATAAAATTAGAGTGTAAAGAATTGATAGTGAAATAAAAATCCGTAAGGCAAAGTGCACATTTTTAGTTAATACTATAGGTTAAAGCAACACACAGAAAATTACACTAAAACTGAAACAGGCTATAACATAATTCAGGTGCAAACCAAAATAAAAATAAAATACACAAAATTCAATCAAATCATTTAATTGAATTTATAATTTAGGTGATATCTCAAGGTTTTGTTGTCATTCTCGTTTTTCTGTCATTAAAATGTAATAAAATTGTATTTACTGAGACTTCATTCAGCGTCTAAGCTACAGTAGATCCCCAAATACAGAGTTTTTTTGATGTGGCGAATGACCTTGCTGGGATCTGCGCGAGTGACGTCATGCAAATTGCTGGTGGGCTAACGTCTCTGTTTTTTTCTTTCTTTCTTTCTTTCTTTGAAATAAATAATACCGTGCTAATAATGCGAGCAGGCTCTGTGTTCAATCATGTACTGTCCCCAATGTTTTCTGCACTGAAGTTAAAGAGATACTAAGCTGAGATCGCTATGGCCTCATTAATACAAAAGTGAACCCCACCATAAACCACCGCGCAATCATCAGCCATTCGCCACGTATAAAAATACCTCTGTACATTGCGCTGCCGCTAAATTAAATTCTGGGTGTTTGAGTTCAACAGTCAACAGTATTTGCAGACAGTCCACGTACTTATTAGTTCCTCCACTGTGTACTTACAGTAAGTATTGTATTGCACCCAAAAATTCGATACCAAGCTTTCACCGACAATACAGACTCCCTGAATGCAATAAAAAGAAGCCGTTTTAGAAAAAGGTGTGTGTGTGTGTGTGTGTGTGTGTGTGTGTGTGTGTGTGTGTGTGTGTGTGTGTGTGTGTGTGTGTGTGCGTGCGCGCTTCCGTCCGTTCTTCAACAGCGTAATTCAAAAAGGAAAAGTCAGTTAAACAGCAAAACTGGTATTTAAGTACAGCGTTTTTCAAGGATGCAACACGAAGATTTTAAAGAGTAACCAAACTACGCTTTAGATAGAAAAATGTTCGAAAATTTTAATTTTCTCAAAAACGACTAACAATTTTGATTAAAATAACACATGTTTAAAATATTTATATGAAAAATGAAGTGCGTGTCTGAAATTTCCCAGGTATAACCTATTAAGTCCTCTTCATTCTGAACGACATTTGCATAACTGGTAAAACATAAGAGGTAGACAATCCTTAACTGTAAAAGCAAATATGGATCATAATTTATGTCAAATAATTTTTTGTGGAGCTATTTCCGAGATAATCCTTGTTATTGGTTTGAAATTTTTTAACACTTTTCTCGAATAGGAAGTCGTTATTCGTATTTTTGTCTCTTGGTTGTTCAAAGAGAACGGAATTTCAATGTCATCACATACTGACCAGCTCTTAAATGATTTAACTATCGTTTTAAGTCTACTATATTTCCCGTTACCATTGTACCTATAAGGAAATACGTAATTACATCAGTACTACAAACGTTTCTCTCGATTAACACGAAGAAGAGAGAAGAATTTAAGTTGTATGTTGTAAGTTGTAAGCTGTAAGAAAAATTTATACAAGAGTACAGAAAGTCACATAAGTTCAACATATCAAATATTTTTCTACATAACTTGCATCATTAAAAGGAAAGGAAGTAAAGGTGCCCGTATTCAGAAGTCGAAGAAATTCATTTATTTTCACCTAAATCCTCAAAGTTTTAAAACATGATGACAATATTTGGCCACCGGTGACAGGATTGAAAAGTTTGCTAGCCTCATGACAGAAAAAGAAAGAATGGAAGAAATAAATTAGAAAAACAAACTTATCTCCCATTTACTTTCATGTCACTGATAAATCTTTTGTTGCATTCACATATTTTCACTTTCCTTTTTACATTTTCATTTTAAAAATAGCTCATAAATTGCAACACATTTCACATTTTATCACACTTTCAAAACATATTAAAACAGTGACTTAGTGGTCATGAAGAATATAATACAATGAGTAAAAGACCTCAAGGGCAGTTTGCATTATATGGCATTACCACCACACATAATGAGTGCTTTATTTGAGTTGCAACGCTATGAAGTATTAGTTAAATGAGATCTTAGGTTTACTTGTTCAATACTTTGAAGATGTAAATAATTTTGGTGCGATTCTGACCATCTGGTAGGCAGTTTTGTGTAGATTGGTGCACTTTGGAGAACATTTCTTGGCTTGATCAGCACGCAGGGGAGTGCAGCATCTTCAGGTCATTGCCGGGTAGGTTTTTCCATCGGAATGTTAGCGGCGTGAGTCAGGGCAAATGCGGTTAACTGTTTTCGAAAGGAACGCGCTGCGGACTTGGTTACAGGTGTCCCACTTCCAGCAAAATATATAGAACGTTAGACTTCATGTTGCTGGACTTAGACATTATACACTTAAAATAAAACGCTATGCCTAATAAAAGCTTTAAGCTAAAGTGAAACTGAGGTTCTCTATTAGCAGGGGTAATAAGACAACCATCTTACCAGTGTCTACTCATTTTCTCTCTATTGCCCAAAAAGCTCATGCTACTTGGTAAAGAGTAAGAAATTCCCATGTGTTGCATTCACATGACTTTCTCTAGCTATTCTTCAGCAAACTACTCTTATGCAAGACTTTTCCCCTACTACTTCATGTTAATTGAGATAAATATTTGCAGAAATGCCTTTGTTACATTTTTTGGTAGGAACAATGGAATTAGGGGAATACAGCAGACTTAAGCGATAGTCAAATCCTTTAATAGTTGGTTGCCATGTGTGGCTCTGAAATCTCATTCACCTTTCATGATCAGGAGATAAAAAGTAATTCCTTTCCACTTGAGAAAAGCGTAGGTATTTGGTAATTGAAACAATAATAAGGAATATGCCGGAAATGATTAACTCCTCAAAAAGAAATATTTAACATTATCTACATTTTCGTGCAGTAACATTTTGTTTATATCCTACAGTTTACTAGTTATGAAAAAGTCATTCAGAATGAAGAGATGAGAACCTATTCATAGAAGATTCAAGATACGCGTTTCGTTTGTCACTCGTCCTGAGCATATGATATTTTAATCAAAATCGTTATAGCAATTGTTATGGAAATCAAAACTAGAAAACAATGTTTCACATAAAGTATAGCTTAAGGTGAGGGGATTTTCTTGAAAACTTCGTGTCGCATTCTTGTTAGATGGAAAACTCAAATAGTAGGTTTGATATTAACCAACTTTTGGTTATGCGTTACGCTTTTTACAGGCATACAGCAAAGCGGGCGCTCAAACACATATGCACACCGAATTTTCCTGGAAACGCGTCTTTTTTCCCCGTTCAGGGAAGCTCAAAACATATTTCGGTAAAGATTTCGACACTCAATTTTTGGGTGGAATGCTTCGCAATATTTACTATATGTACTAGAGTAATGAATACAATCTCAAACCAAGGTGCGCAAGTTTTTCCTTTTCCTTTGGTTTTCTTCACAGTGACTACAGCATTTTAGAACCTTCAAAACCAATTTGAAATAATAAAGATATATTTGTCAGAACAGGTTATTTTATTTTATTTATTTATTCATCCATCCATCCATCCATTCATTCATTCATCCATCCATTCATTCATTCATTCATTAATTAATTAATTCATTCATTCATTCGTTCGTTCGTTCGTTCGTTCGTTAGTTCGTTCATTCGTTCATGCGTTCATTCGTTCATTTATTTATTTATTTATTTATTTATTTATTTATTTATTTATTTATTTATTTATTTATTTATTTATTTATTTATTTATTTATTTATTTATTTATTTATTTATTTATTTATTTATTTATTTATTTATTTATTTATTTATTTATTTATTTATTTATTTATTTATTTATTTATTTATTTATTTATTTATTTATTTATTTATTTATTTATTTATTTATTTATTTATTTATTTATTTATTTATTTATTTATTTATTTATTTATTTATTTATTTATTTATTTATTTATTTATTTATTTATTTATTTATTTATTTATTTATTTATTTATTTATTTATTTATTTATTTATTTCTTTCTTTCTTTCTTTCTTTCTTTCTTTCTTTCTTTCTTTCTTTCTTTCTTTCTTTCTTTCTTTCTTTCCATCTTTCTTTCTTTCTTTCTTTCTTTCCATCTTTCCTTCTTTCTTTCTTTCTTTCTTTCTTTCTTTCTTTCTTTCTTTCTTTCTTTCTTTCTTTCTTTCTTTCTTTCTTTCTTTCTTTCTTTCTTTCTTTCTTTCTTTCTTTCTTTCTTTCTTTCTTTCTTTCTTTCTTTCTTTCTTTCTTTCTTTCTTTCTTTCTTTCTTTCTTTCTTTCTTTCTTTCTTTCTTTCTTTCTTTCTTTCTTTCTTTCTTTCTTTCTTTCTTTCTTTCTTTCTTTCTTTCTTTCTTTCTTTCTTTCTTTCTTTCTTTCTTTCTTTCTTTCCTTCTTTCCTTCTTTCCTTCTTTCCTTCTTTCCTTCTTTCTTTCTTTCTTTCTTTCTTTATTTATTTATTTATTTATTTATTTATTTATTTATTTATTTATTTATTTATTTATTTATTTATTTATTTATTTATTTATTTATTTATTTATTTATTTATTTATTTATTTATTTATTTATTTATTTATTTATTTATTTATTTATTTATTTATTTATTTATTTATTTATTTATTTATTTATTTATTTATTTATTTATTTATTTATTTATTTATTTATTTATTTATTTATTTATTTATTTATTTATTTATTTATTTATTTATTTATTTATTTATTTATTTATTTATTTATTTATTTATTTATTTATTTATTTATTTATTTATTTATTTATTTATTTATTTATTTATTTATTTATTTATTTATTTATTTATTTATTTATTTATTTATTTATTTATTTATTTATTTATTTATTTATTTATTTATTTATTTATTTATTTATTTATTTATTTATTTATTTATTTATTTATTTATTTATTTATTTATTTATTTATTTATTTATTTATTTATTTATTTATTTATTTATTTATTTATTTATTTATTTATTTATTTATTTATTTATTTATTTATTTATTTATTTATTTATTTATTTATTTATTTATTTATTTATTTATTTATTTATTTATTTATTTATTTATTTATTTATTTATTTATTTATTTATTTATTTATTTATTTATTTATTTATTTATTTATTTATTTATTTATTTATTTATTTATTTATTTATTTATTTATTTATTTATTTATTTATTTATTTATTTATTTATTTATTTATTTATTTATTTATTTATTTATTTATTTATTTATTTATTTATTTATTTATTTATTTATTTATTTATTTATTTATTTATTTATTTATTTATTTATTTATTTATTTATTTATTTATTTATTTATTTATTTATTTATTTATTTATTTATTTATTTATTTATTTATTTATTTATTTATTTATTTATTTATTTATTTATTTATTTATTTATTTATTTATTTATTTATTTATTTATTTATTTATTTATTTATTTATTTATTTATTTATTTATTTATTTATTTATTTATTTATTTATTTATTTATTTATTTATTTATTTATTTATTTATTTATTTATTTATTTATTTATTTATTTATTTATTTATTTATTTATTTATTTATTTATTTATTTATTTATTTATTTATTTATTTATTTATTTATTTATTTATTTATTTATTTATTTATTTATTTATTTATTTATTTATTTATTTATTTATTTATTTATTTATTTATTTATTTATTTATTTATTTATTTATTTATTTATTTATTTATTTATTTATTTATTTATTTATTTATTTATTTATTTATTTATTTATTTATTTATTTATTTATTTATTTATTTATTTATTTATTTATTTATTTATTTATTTATTTATTTATTTATTTATTTATTTATTTATTTATTTATTTATTTATTTATTTATTTATTTATTTATTTATTTATTTATTTATTTATTTATTTATTTATTTATTTATTTATTTATTTATTTATTTATTTATTTATTTATTTATTTATTTATTTATTTATTTATTTATTTATTTATTTATTTATTTATTTATTTATTTATTTATTTATTTATTTATTTATTTATTTGAATTGTACCTATAGGTATAAACAGAGGTTATACGACGGACTTCAAGCACTGCGACCTATTGAGATATATGTGGCTACCACCCCCAGGGGGAAGGGATGAAGTAATGGTTCCACAGGAGACCTAGGACCTCGGGGAGACAGGCCACAGAGCGTTCGGAAATCCCTAATGAAATTTTGCCCTTCATAACTACAAAGGATGCTCAGCGAAAAGTTTCAATTTTGTTTCAAAAATGGGGTGGATAGAACATTGCCAGAATATACTAATGTCTTATGGTATTGGAGCTCATGTTTCAAACTTATGAGGGTTATTGCAATTCATATTTATCTTTAAATACATCTAAAAATAAAGTTTAATTTTTTCCGTGTTTTACGAAAACACCGATGCTCGCCCCAGCGGTACCCCCTTCCAAAAGCACTGCTTACACGTTAGAAACAATCTCATTTGCCACTTTAACTGCCTGAAAATAACACGGTGTAACAAAATATGCCTTTTGGACAGCCCTGCATTAAACTGTTCTTTGGCAGTGATAAGATAATATATTTTTCAGAGGTTAGTGACCTAATTTTCCAAGGAAGGAAAAGAAATAAGAGGAGTAGAATATAATTTAAAATGTACCAATATAACTCGCTGTCCTGCATTTTTAAATAAAAGTATGCTCAGTACTCTTTAAGGATGTAAGCAAAATGAAAGTAACAGAAAGCTTTGATAACGAGAAAGGAAAAAAATCCCTGATTGTTGTAGCCGTATACTTCTCCATTTAAATAGAAATACAGAAGGATGTATACACTATACAGCTATGCTCCACAGTTATAATATTCAAAATGACATGAGATTGCATCACGATTGCAAATTAATTGTTGAAACATTGAAAGAATAAACAAAAATAGTGGATATGATGATCTGATTATCTATAACATCATCTGGTCCTTCGAAAGTGTCTTTAAGGCACAAAAACAAATTAATAAAGCAAACCAAAATAACATTGGCCATTCCTTGGTACCTGAAAATGATGTACTTCATCGAGGAATATCTGTTGTTTCACGCTGGTTTTACGTAGGGTAAGGATGGGGCAAAACGGACATGAGGCTGAAGGACACTTACTAAAAAAATTAGTGTAATTTCCTTACCAATGTTGGTATCACTGTGTACTAGGAATCCATGTATGCGTTAGAGCTGTGTGGACATATTGTGGAAAGGATCTGTGATTATCATAGAGCAAACATGCAATGCAGCGACAGAAACGAAACACTTAAGAGTTATTTGTCATTTAGTTAGTTGAACTATAAAATTCCATGCATTGTACATAAGGCTTTTGTGGAAAACGAAGACGTAAAATAATGTTCTGGAAACACACATGGTGACATTAGGGATACATCTACCAGTGATGACGCTTACTAGAGTAAATGTCTACAGCCTATCACGTCTTTTGAGTTATTCTTTTTTTGACTGTACAGTGGGGCAGAAGGACACAGCCCGGGTGGGACAAAGGGATAGTGCGCTTTTCGCCTCGCAATAAACTCATTATAGCTTTTGAAACATTTTTAGACGTGAATCATATCTAAATTAACGATTTGCATCACATTTATTGAGGTTAAATTTTGTTTCGTATTCATTTTCACATGAAAATAGAGAACCTAACGTTGAAAATTATATTAATAAATCTCAGAAACAAGCTCCGTTTGAGAATCTTCAGAAAGAAATCCTAAATAAGGGAAACACAACAACACGAGAAATTCAGACTCAAGCTTCTACACCCTCGAAAAGCTTCGAACAGCAAAGACCTTCTCCAACAATTTCCCTGAACATTAAAAGTAAACCAGAGATCAAAAGTAGATCCCGAAAACCTAAGGTTATAACAAGCGCGAAATTTATACATGATCTGAAAGCTATTAAATCTGCCGCGCAGAAAAGGAAAAGGTAGCTGCAGTGAAAATCTGAAACCTTTTAAAAATTCTATCTATGAGAGAAAATATCTGCAAGGAATGCCAACAGTGTTTCAAGGAAGGGGAGATCTGGCTGGAGGGCCTCAATTTTGCAAACTGGTACCATGTTAAATGTGTAGGGACCGGAAAGGATCCTATACTGTGATTCATAATTGTATGAGTGATGACCGTGACCAAAATGTATCTGTTTGCCCAGGTGGATGGAGCAAACAGACATTGTAACGTATCTCAACTATTTTTTTCCCGGTTCTTGTATCTTATTTCAGAAGAATACATTTTCAATTTGTTAACACGAACGTTAACTGTTTCTGTTAAAAACAATTTGTGGTCCTACAATAATTAGTATGAGATTCATTTAAAAAAGTGTCCTTAGCCTGTATGTTTGTGCCGCCTTTACCCTATAACTTTTCAGATTTCATTATATTTCCAAAGACAGAAGACAATATATTAAAGAACGTAAGAAATTCACAAAGAAATCTACTTATTACCTCGAAATAGTAACTGAAGATTAACCCAAAACTCTAAGCATAATTCTGATTAAAATCCAGTTTTGCGATAGTACCAATGCACCCAGATCACGGCTAAGTGTCACAAGCTTTCGTTTAGTTTAACCTTTGTCAAGATGAAAATATATGTCCCTAAATCAAATCATTTTTAATCCACAAGCTCCAAGCACGTTTCTGCCGCATAGGTAATATGTTCTTATTACTTACCTACTCTTGTTTGCTTGTCCACTTTGGAGAGACGCAGCCACAAGCACAACTAATCGTATACTGGTCTTTCAGAGTAAATTTTTTAGCATCTTCCCTTACTACCTCGGTCAATGTACTGATGCAGTTCCTCGGATCAAGAGTCGTTTCCCGCAGGACTTGCTGCTTTCTTCCGGAATATATTCCGAATTATAAGACCTTCGGTTAACCATCTGTTTGCGCTAGAAGGGCCTCATTCTGGCTGACCTCAGATTAAGTTATTCTGTACATTTTTTTCGTTGTGTATTTTCTTCCGATTCTGAATAGTATTTCTAAATTTGAACTAATGCATCCAATAAAAAAGAATAAGCTACATTTTTCTATAACATGCCTTACCATGCAGACTACATTCGTTTATGTTTTCAAGAATCTATTTCATTAAAACAATAGTTTCCCTGTCTTTAAAATGCAAGTTTTAGTTTTATCTCCTTTTTTGAAAAAGCGATTTCTTTAGTATAAAACGACATATATTTATATTAAATTATACTTAAAGGGGAAGATGAGTGCACGGATTTATGTAAGCTGGGTGTGGATCTGAAGATACTTTACCCATTTTTATTTCATTTTGTAGTTATATTTTCCAACCTCTCAGCTACTGTGGTTTCAGAAAGTACTTCTTCACTAGAAAAATAAGCTTTTACATAAGCATATTGTTTTTGTCCCCCGAAAGCCTCGATTACCCACGCACACATATATTGGCGTTTAATGCCCGTTCTTGCTCTATACGGCACTATAAGCGGTGAACACTGATAACATATCTTCTTCTTTGTTTCTTCTTTATCTGATTATCTGATTACCCTCTCTGTATGGAGGACTGAAATCCCCCAGGACTTACAAGCCAGTGCCTAAGGTCAGATGCCAGTCGGGGAGCAGACGAACCTATGGACCGGACCGAAGGAAGACCTGGTAGTGTGTGGTCGGCCCAGCATCAGATATAAGTCTGAGGAAGGTGATGATAGCCAGTGCCTAGGGTCAGATGCCAGTCGGAGAGCAGACGAACCTATGGACCGGACCGAAGGAAGACCTGGTAGTGTGTGGTCGGCCCAGCATCAGATATAAGTCTGAGGAAGGTGATGATAGCCAGTGCCTAGGGTCAGATGCCAGTCGGAGAGCAGACGAACCTATGGACCGGACCGAAGGAAGACCTGGTAGTGTGTGGTCGGCCCAGCATCAGATATAAGTCTGAGGAAGGTGATGATAGCCAGTGCCTAGGGTCAGATGCCAGTCGGAGAGCAGACGAACCTATGGACCGGACCGAGTGAAGACCTGGTAGTGTGTGGTCGGCCCAGCATCAGATATAAGTCTGAGAAAGGTGATGATAGCCAGTGCCTAGGGTCAGATGCCAGTCGGGGAGCAGACGAACCTATGGACCGGACCGAGTGAAGACCTGGTAGTGTGTGATCAGCCCAGCATCAGACATAAATCTGAGGAAGGTGATGATAGCCAGTGCCTAGGGTCAGATGCCAATCGGGGAGCAGACGAACCTATGGACCGGACCGAGTGAAGACCTGAGTAAATGCTGACAATGGATCACAGCTACAAAAAAAACACTTACATACGTGGAAATATTACAACATATCATGCAGGAAAACCAGAAACAAAACATCTTAAACAGCTTGAAATTTACAAGCACAGGAAACAATCTTCCCATTCCATACTGAACAGTCGCCGTCTCAACTTTAAATCCCAAACCCCATTGAATACCACAATAGCCATAACCATCCTTCCCTTCTTAATCACTAGCCCAAACAGTTTCTCAGATAATAGAATTGAGTACTTTTAATTAGCGAAAACAGATGCATTATTTTAAACCGCCTTCACATTTTTCAGATAATATACCAGTGGCACTTTCTAATATGTAAGGAAAGCGGAAATAAATTAAAGTATGTGATTTAAGTTCATGTTATTGCCTGCACAGGAATACACCTTTGTTTTTATTAAGTTGTTTGCGTTAAAATTCCTTTTCTTTTCAGCTTTTTTATCTTTCTTTCTTTCTTCTTCTTCTTCTTTTTTTTTTTTTTTTTTTTCTATACAAAATGCAAAACTGAATGGGGAAAAAACACCAGTGTGGTTAAAGTGAAGCGCACGGGTGACTTAAACATTTCGCTGGACATTTAAAAATGGCAGGCCGGAATAAATGTTTCACCAAAATGATTTACAGGTGTCTATGGAATATTTATATGATATAATTCAAAAACCGAAAATGCCATTTTAAGATTTAAAGCTTTCACGGCGCACGTTATTTACTACAGCTTCACGGGTGATCAGCCGTGTGAGGTTTAAAAACATTGAGCTTTCGACCATTGTAAACTCTATGGCCTTCGTCAGAATGAAAAATGGCCGTTAAGAGGCTCCAGAGGCAGTTCGAGTCGAGCGAGAAAGCTGATTCCCCCGCCCGAGTGTCTTTACCGCAGTACCTAGCCACCATACGGCTTAAGCTGCGCGATGGTTTCGAATGGGTCGCTACGGGGATGTGCTGCATACTAGGAAACAAATTTGTAGGATCGTGAGGGATGGTTGGCAGGGATTGGTCCGCGAGGGGGCTGTGCGCGGCTTCTGATTGGCCGTTTCCAGCCAGTCAGGTGACGCGCTAATCCCCACCAGGGTTCTGGCCGTCAGTCACTCTCTGAGAGGTGAACTGAAACAGGTGTTTCTCTCTGTTTTGAATACAGATTGTATTTTCACCTTTCCCATCTTCAAAATTAAACCGCCGAACTTATGTCCTTTGGTAATCTTTTGGATGGTAGTCGGCGTGGCTGCCTCTGGTCGTATTGTCCAAGAGTATTCACCAGAGGGTTAGGGTGGTTCTGGAGTTTGTTGTACATTGTTCGAGCGCGACTTTTAATCACGTCGACAATGTACGGGATACCGGAATTTTCATGTAGGATATGGGCAGGAAATCTCCAGCCAGTGTCATAGATCATCCTTAATGCCCGGTTCTGCAACGTCTGGAGTCTGATGAAGGTGGACTTTGCCACCGCTCCCCAGATCTCACATCCGTACAGGACCAGAGGCGGGATAATCGCTCGATACAGCTGGAGCTTCAGGCGGAAGGGCATGGTTTGGGAACTGAATATTGGGTATAGCTGCCGAAGAGCAGCGTGGCCTTGCAGTACTGTGCCCCTGACGTATGTCTATACGTCAGCCGCCAGCCCAGCGTGACTCCGAGATACTTCGCCGTAGTGACCCAGGGGATCTGACGGCGCCGAAGCACGAGGTCTCGCGGGAGCCGGTTTGCCAACGTGTTTGCCAGGAGAATCGCAGAGCTTTTCTCCGGGTTTATAGACATACGCCAGTTCTCGCACCATCTACTGATGGCACAGAGATGGGCTTGTACTTGACGGTAGCTGTAGCGGGGTTCTTGTTAGTAGCGAAGATCATGAGATCGTCCGCGTACTGATAGATGTGTGTGTTTGGGTGCGTGGGGAGATCGGCCATGTAAGCTGCAAAGAGTGCCGGTGACAGTACACTGCTCTCGGGGACTCCTGCGCCAATGGGCCTTTCTCTAGAGAATGATCTCTCCACTTTCACTCGGAAGCTACGTTCGTGTAGGAAACTAGGCACCAAGTAAATGTATGCAGGGGGGATTTCGTGCTGTATGAGCTTGTAGACAAGCCCCTCATGCCAGGTGGTAGAAAATGCCTTTTCCACGTCAAGCAACACTGCACCGTTTTAGCCCTCTCCTGGTAAGCCAGGGAAGCTTTCTCGGCTACACGCAGTAGTTGCTCAGTCGTGGAGTGGCCAGAACGAAAACCAAGCTGGTGTTCCGGTAGGAGACCTTTTTCCTCCAATAGAGGTCCGAAGCGGGACAGGAACAGTTTCTCGAATACTTTCAAGACAACTGGTAGGAGACTGATGGATAGGTAACTAGATGGAAAAACCGGATTTTTGCCCTACTTTAGAACGCACACCACACGCGCCTGTTTCCATACGACTGGAAAATGACGCATGCTAAGGCATGCGTTGTAAATTCGGGTCAAGTGAATCACGGCTCTAAGGGGAAAGCGCTGGAGCATTTCCGCTGTTACACGGTCCTGTCCAGGGGATTTTCGGGCTTTTAGGGACTTGATGGTGTTAGTTACCTCGCGAGGGATAACTATCGGGATGTGGAACTCCTCGTGGGCCGCGGGTCCGACGTCTAGGAAGTCTTCTACCACCTGCTCCACTAGGTCAGTGTATTCATCGTTCTGTGGATCTACCCTGGGCTGGAATTGAGTTTCCAGATAGTCTGCTAGCGCCTCTGCTTTTTCCCTCGGTTCAACGACAAGTCTTCCCCGAGGGCTATGCACAGGATGCTGGTGTACAGATTTATCTTTCCGCAAGCCTCGGACGATGCGCCACGGTTTCCTCTCCTGGAGGTCTAGGTGACGCAGCGTGTTTTCCCAAGCTGCTTGCCTATGTTTTCTTAGGAGTCGTCTCACCAGGGATTTGAACCTCTGGTGTATTACTCCTATCCTAGGATGACGGAATCTCTGCCATAGCCTTCTGACATCATTCTTTGCTTGAATGAGGCGTTTCAGTGGGACAGGGATAGATGTCGGGTTTGGTGCATCAGTAGGAATGCGGTGTATGTGAGCACGATCCGCAAGGACAGAGATGGAAAACCCCGCGGCTGCCTCCTCGAAAGCTTCTATCGAGTCTATTCGAGGACGTGCTTCCACGGAGTTTTTAAGGACTACGACGGCTGCGTCCCAGTCGACTTCTTCCACCCAGTCCGGCACTCCCAGTGCAGTGAGATTAACGTCTGAGTCGACCACAACAGGGTTGTGATCAGAGTCCAGAGCGTTAACCACAGAGAGGTCCAAGTGCAATGGAATGTTTTTGGTGATCATGAAATCGATGATATCCGTGGCGCCGCCTGCCGGGTAGTGAGTTGGACCTCTCGGCCAGTGCGCGTGAAGGGTGGGGTTCCCGCTAATGAGACGGTACAGCCCCCGGTCCTTAACGTTCTGGGTGCGGCTGTGCCAGCTTGGGTGTTTTGCGTTGAAGTCGCCTGCAATGCAAACCCTGTGGTGTAGGCTCAGGAGTGCCGTAATATCCGCTTCATGGAAGCGTCCATCCGGCGGGTCATATACCGCCACAAGCACTAGGTCTTTCCCGCCCAAGGCTAATGTTATGGCGGTTGTTTCCAGGTGTTATAACGGAGGAATGGTAACAGGAGTGTGGGTGAGATGGTTCTTTATGAAAATGGCAGTACCACCGCCCTGTCGGCCGACCCGATCAGACCGATGGGCGGCGTAACTTGGCAGGGTAAACTGTACATCGGCGTGCAAGTGCGTTTTACAGACCATCAGGATATCAATCCCGTGACTGTCTACGAACTCCAACAGGCCAGGTCTCTGGTCCGCAACTCCATTTGCGTCCCAGAACGCAGCTCTAAATGAACGCACCATTAAGAGCTCGTGGAGTTAGAATAGAGTTCCTGAGCCGTTTGAAGCACCGCGAGGTGCTTCTTCACAGCGAAAATCTCGGGGTTATTTACGACTTCCCTGCAGCGTCGTAAGACCGGGAGGGAACGCTGTACCAAATCGGCAAACTAGGTTGCCAACTGAATGCACTCAGCCATGTCCTCGGAAGCGAATGCGTCACTCAAGGTTGATTGCTGAGTTCTGAGGCACTGCTGCCTCGGGATTGGCTGGGCAGGTCCGGGAGGACGGGCCAGTATTGGCGGGCTCTGCTGGTCGCTGGTTGGCTGACGCAGCTGGAGCTGTAGATGCTGGTGGTGGGGAAAGTTTCTCAACAGCTTTGTTGTGATCTTTCACCACAGGAGGTTGTTCTGTTGTTTTAGCCACAGGGTTCTTTTTCTTCCCCTTCTTGGGGGGACGTATCTCCTTGGGAGCGACGCTTGGTGTTGGAGCAGTCTCCTGACTCACAATCTTGTGTGTGACGCTTTCCGGGACTGGCGCTGTCGTTACAGAGACAACCTGGTTTTTGGGGCCACTTCCGAGGCCTCGGTCTGCGCGAGGGCACTTTCGTGTCCCGCCATGGCCTTGGCGAAAGAGACCCCCTGCCTAACCTCGGCGGTAGTCTTGCCCTGTTTACCTTGCATAATTGCAAGTCTCTTAGGGCACCCACGATAGATGCCTATGTGGCATCCATCACAGTTAGCGCAACTTTTATTTTCCATTGGTGTCGGACAATCCTTCACCAGGTGCTCGCCCACACAACGGAGACACTTGAGCGCCCTCTCACAGGCAAAACTGGAGTGGTGGAAACCCAGGCACTTGTAGCACTGGGCCGGCCCCTCCCTGCCGTGGTACGGCTCAACTGTGACTCGCGTGTGATACAGACGAGTCACCTGGTCAATCTTACGGGTTCCCTCCCCTTGTTTGATGATGGCCACTAAGAATAGTGGTAGGGGCACCTTGGTGGGTTTCCCCTCCTTCACCTTTGTTGTGGTGAGTTCTACCACGGACCGTGGCTCGATTCCGTGTTTGTCCATCAGGCCGGCACGGATATCCTGGCTGTCTGTCTCGGAATCAAGACCCCTAATGACCCTGCGAACCACGTGGGGTCGCTGGAGCGAGTACGTGTGGAATTTGATTCCACCCGTTTTCAGGACTTCCTTTGCGGCCGCGTGGTTATCAGAGGAAGTGGTCCGGATTACAACGCGCCCTGGATGGCGCGTTGCCTGAAATTCTGCCTTTTACTTTCCCCTGAGCTCCTTCATCACTTTGATGTGATTAGGGAAGGGGTCAGACACAATTGGCGGAATTTTTCCCGCCTTTTGTGCGGCTTGGTGCTGGGGGGACGCTGCATGTCCCGGTTAAGGAGCGGGTCACTCTGGGTTTGAACCAGAGGACCTTTTCCTGCGGCTTTGTACCATTACAAAGCCATCGTCGTCCGGCTGGAGTTGGGTTGAGAGGAGTTGGTGGTGTTAAAGGGACGCCTGTCCCTTGGTTGACTAGGCCCACGGCCTTTTTAACCTTCGGTCTGGTCTTGGCCCTGGTAAGCGCCTTGGCGATTCTCACTTGGGGACCGGGTGAGGGGTTCGAGGTAGAGGGTGAGGGTGATGAAACCATTTCGTCAGGTCTTACCTGTATGGTGCTGGTACTCGGTATGTCAGTTCGGGTCTGTGCAGGTGCCATTCGGCTTCCCACAGAGGGCCGGACGCCTGTCGACGCGCCTAGTGGGGTGAACCCCGGGTCCAGACCTGAGTCCGGACCCTTGGCTATGACCTTGTGGGCCTGCGGTATCGTCAGTCTCTCAGTCAGTCTTACCGAGTTTCCTCCTTCTGCCTGGGTGGATTGTGGAAGAGCTCTACGAGCCTCTTCCACGAGACAGGCTAGTAGAGGGCCAATGCCCACTGCTGATCCCGTGTTGGGGCAGCTCGGGGAAAGCTGCCTTGGTGGTGTCTTGGCAGGCGACGACTTGACATAAGAGCGTTAGCCCTGCCACCCTCAATCTTATGCCAGATCAGGGCTATGCCCTCTACTAACCGTGAAGGATTTTAGCTAGGAAGGGTAATGACGGTAGAATAGGTGGTAGGTTATTTTTTATTTTTTATTCCTTTTTTATTTTTATTTATTTATTTTTTTATCATTTCAGGACTGTATGTGTTTTAGGCTATTGTCCTTGACTAGTCTCGGTCGTTTGTATTTTTCTCCTGGCTCTAGGTCATACTCGCCTAGACCGCGTATCATGGCATTAAAGTTGTTAGGGAGGTTCTGGTAGAAGGTGCGTGCCAGAGAGTGGATGTAGTCTTTGAGGGATGGAATGTTGAGGTCACGGCGAATGACGTTATTAGGTATGTACCAAGCTGTGGCTCTTCTGAGGAATCGTGATTGAAGAACTTCCAGACGGTCTATGTGGGTATTGGCTGCTACTCCCCATGTGACACAGGCATATGTGACGGCTGGACGGAGTATTTGCTTATAGAGGAGGAGTTTGGTTGTGATGGACATCACAGAGCGCCTGTTGTACAGGGGATAAAGCATGCCCATTCCTTTGTTGATTTTGTTAGCCACGAAGTGGATATGTTCCTTCCAGGTTAATTTCATATCTAGCAGTACACCTAGATACTTAATGTAGGTTCTCCACTCGACCTCTGCACCGGCAAGACGTATGGGTGGAATATCGGCCAAGGGGCGTCTACAGAATGTAATGGCCTGACCTTTTTGCGGATGGACTCGGAGGCGCCATCGTTGGAACCAGCTAGTGAGGAGGTCGGCGCATTGCTGGATTCTGCGGGCAGCCATCCAGGGTTGAGATGATGTAGAAGTGACTACCGTATCGTCCGCGAACAGGTATAACGAGCATCGTGGCAGGGAAGGAAGGGTGTTGATGTATAAAAGGAAGAGCGTGGGCCCAAGAACGCTGCCCTGGGGTACACCTGCTCTGATGGGACGCGCCCTGGAGGTTATCCCATGGGATACAGCGAAGTTTATATTGTGGAGATAAGAGTGGATTAGATGAATTAAGTAGGAAGGGGTTTGATATTGGATCAGCCGGGAGAGTAAAGCTTCATGCCATACGCTGTCGAAGGCCATGGTGATGTCGAGGAAGAGTGCAGAGACGAAGTGCCTTCTGTTGAAAGACGTGTACACTTCATCCACCAGCCTAAGTAGCTGGTGTTGTGTAGAGTGCTGTGCCCTAAAACCAAATTGTTCCGGCCGCACCATATGATGGTTCTCGAGGACGGTTTGTAGCCTTGTTAGGATGATATTCTCCATTAGCTTACTAATGGAGGACAGTAGGCTAATGGGCCTATGCCTCTCAGGTGTAGCGCCGTCTTTACCTGGTTTACAGATGGTGATTATTTTTATATGTTTCCAGACCTTAGGGAAGTAACCGTGGTGGAGAATATCATTGAATAAGATGATGAGGGTCTGTATCCAAGGAACAGGTAGCTCCTTTAGAGCTGCATTAGCCAGGTTGTCAAAGCCGGGAGATTGGTAGGGTCGAAAAGATCGTATAAGGCCCTGCACTTCTGTCACGGTGGTGGGCGTTTGTAGCCTTTCTCTCTCGGCTGAGTGAGATAGGTCCGAACCTCCTGCACCACGGATTGAATGTGATCAAGAGCAGGTGTGTCTGCAGCTGAGAAAGTCGTCTCCAGGTAGGCGGCATGCAGCTCCGCTTTTTCTTTAGCAGATTGGGCTGAGACCGGCCCTTGGCGCATGGGAGGATCTTTACGGTTGAGGAGGGAAGGTTGAGGAGCGTCTTTGTCATTTGCCATAATGAGCTATCTTCAGGTCTAAGAGTGCTCATCCGTTCCTCCCAGCATTCATTCCTGTAGACTCTGAGTTCAACTTTGAGAATCTCCTGGAGACGACGAAACTCGCGCAGATCAGCTGGGGAGCGAGTATGCAGGAACCACCTTCTGGCTCTGTTCTTTTGCTTGATTGAATTTCGGATGGCCTGTGGTAGTGGGTCCAAATGAAACCTGCAGAGCTTTGTTGTTGGAGACGCCCTTGTTACTGCAGTTGTGATATGCATGGTAATGTGATCCACTAGAATGTCGATGTCTTCTGGCCCGGTGCATTGGTGCCAGGGAGGCTGTAGCTCCTCCATTATCTTGGAAAATGCGCTCCAGTCGGTACTTCTAGGAGCTGGGAAAGCCCTTGGAGGCTTGCTGGTCAGACTGAACGGAAAGGAGAGAATGACGGGGTAGTGGTCGGATGAAAGTGCTTGTACGGTAAAGAGTGTGAGGTGCGGCCGCAGGTTGCGAATGAGCGCAAGGTCCAGTCAATCTGGTGGTCGTCTGTCGCCATAATGTATGGTGGCCTGGTTCGGAGCTTGGGCCAGAATACCTCTCGATGCAATAAAGTTGTATATTTGGCGAACGCGATGATTGGTGATGGAGGAGCTCCAGTTGGAGTGCTTTGCGTTGAAATCTCCAGCAGCAATCGTGGCAACCGGTGAGGCAAAGAGGGTGTCCAGTTCCGTGTCTAGTAACGGGTGCTTAGGTGGTGCCTACACTGAATATAAGTGTAATGGTCCTTTGGTGGTCTCCACTGCTATACCTGTAACCTCCAGGTGGTTTGGAGTTGAGATATATAGCTGGTGGTGAGCAAGGGAGCGATCTATATAGATAGCTGTGCCCCCTCTGCCATCCGCTCTGTCAGTTCGATATGACTGCATACCAGGCAGGACGCATTTTTGGTGAGGTGACAGATGAGTCTCCTGTACTAGGAGGATGTTTACTTTCTGGACAGCGAGGAAGTTCGAGACTTCAGTGAGTTGTCTGTGGAGGCCATTTGCATTCCAATAGTAAATCTTCAGTTGGTTGTAGGGGGTTTTCCTAGTCGGAGGACTAGTAGCCATTATTGACGCAGAAGGTGAAGACTGTCTGAATCAGGACCATCTCAAGGGTTGTTTGAGATGGCCGGTTTAGAAGGTCCTCCATAAGGGCAGCGGCAAACTTGATCTGCAGGTGAGCTGGAATGCGGTCAGTAACTTCGCTGAATGCGGCTATGTCGGCGACCGCATTCGTCCCTTGCAGTCCACCGGATGGCCTGGAATGTGGACCAATAGGAGCTTTGGAAGGCGATTGCCTCCGGATTGGTAGAGGACTGGGAGTGGCTTGACGGAGCCGCTGGTTCGGGTGTTGGGGCATGGTAGGTGTCGGAGTTTCTGATGGCGGATTTGAACAGCGTTGAGGCTGGGAGGATGCTGATTTGTCTTGCTCGTCTGGGATGGTGGTTGTGGTGGTATTAGAGGAGTTCGAGACTGCTGCGGAGTACGTCGGAAAGCTTACCGGAGTGCGAGCTGGAAGCCCCAGGAAGCGAGCGCCGTAAAAGGCTTCCTTGGGTATGCCATGTGGATTGGGTACCCTCGATGGGGCATTTACTGGGGAGCGCCTTGTTCCCTTCCTGCTGCATTCTAACTCATACCGGGTCTCCTGCCAGATAGGGCACTTGGCATAACGGCAGGAGTGATCGGCTCCACAATTGGCGCATGTAGGTTTGGTCGTTCCCACTTTGGCGCAGTTGTGGCGAAGGTGACAAGTGGTACCACAGTGGGAGCATACTGGTGGAAGTCTGCATGCGTCAGCACCATGGAAGAATTGCTGACAGTTGAGACATTGTTGCGGCCGAAAAGGAGGTTTGTAGGCCTCAACAGAGACGACAGCAGAGAATAGTCTGTTGATTTGGTAGATGTTTGATGCAACTTCAGTTTGTCCAGGGCTACCCTAAAGTGGGGTAGAGGGTCTGGGTTGGGGCCTCGGACAGTGCGTAGTATTTTGATACTTGCCACTGTAAGGCCTCTAGTTAGGAGCTCCTGTTTCACCTCCTCCTCCTCGTTGATGTGTTGGGGGAGATCCCTTAATCGTCACATGGAGTCGTTTCTCCTCTGGTAGAAGAGTGGCAACGTAAGAAATATTCTGTTGCTCCAGCCATCTTCGCATTGTGCGATGAGCCTCTGGTTCAGCAGGGAGGATGGCGACCGTGTTCCGCATGTTTTTTAGAGTATAGGTGCCTTCCTGTCCAGGAAATGAGGTGAGTTTTCTACCATCCTCTGGTTGGCGCAGAAATATTGGAGGTGGTTTGGCTGCTCTCGGAGGTGCTCTAGTATGCTCAGGCTCCTTTGGAACGTCGCCTTGGTTGTCAATACAGGCCATAGTTTCTGATATGGGCTCCGTCGTAGAAGTAGTGGCCAAAGCCTGGAATTGATTGGCTGTGGCCACAGGAGCAGTGGTAGCTACAGGAGAGGGTGTATTTCTCTTTCGCTTAGGCTGGACGGTTTGCCATTTTTGTGTAGAAACCGCTTGCTCGTGGTGCAAGAGGAAAGTATTGATGGCATCGACTCGCGCTTTATGTGCGGCCATCGCACGGTAGAGCCTTGTAACATCTGATCGTGGTACGTTCTCGTTTGCAAGCATTTCTAGGAGCTGACAGTTGGCTTGGGCAATGTAAGCTTGCCTAGCCTTGCGTTCATTGAGCAGCGTACATCTTTCGGTGTCTGCCAAGGGGAGAGATGGTTCCTTGATGAGATCTTGACCGAGGAAGGTTGAAATGTTGCCTCCCTCGAGGTAGTAGGTCGCCATGTTGCCAAAATCGTTGGTTAGGGGACTTGTCATTGTCGTCATAAAGGTCAACGTGTCTAAAGTTTGGCGAGCGCTTGCTAGCACAGGTAGCAGAGGGCCGGACCAAATGGCGCCGTACCAGTCTTGCGACTGATGGCTATGGCCTTGCTACCCTACCCGCCGGTAACGTTTGTCACGTAAAGAAGTGCTAGAAAAGCACAAAACTTGCCTGGTTGAGAGGTCAATGTGAAGAAGAAATCTCTTGACCAATTGGCGTGCTGGTTATAATAGCCAATCACCAACTGGCAGTTGCAGTGTAGTCCAAGCGCCAATCAGCGCGCAGCAGGAGCACGAAAACAATCTTGTCCACTGAACTCTTGTCTGCAGCGCTACACGTCGAACGATGAACTCCTTGCCCTGGCCTCATGATCTGGTGTCTTCTTCTTTCCGCTCCCCATATATATATACAATGTTAGGTGGGAGCGGAAAGCTAACGGTCATTTATCATTCTGACAAAGGCCATAGGGTTTACAATGGCCGAAAGCTCAATGTTTTTAAACCTCACACGGCTGATCACCCGTGAAGCTCTAATAAATGCCATTTTACCTAAAAATTTAGTCCTAGGTTTCGCAACATACACCACTACTTGGTCGAACAACAAAAGCAGAATTTTCCAGACATCCCCGCTCCCTGCTATGTACGCAAGGCTGACAAGGTTCATAAAATGTCCGGTGAAGCAGTAGGGATGGCATATATGGAACCCAGAGTACCAGCTTTGTTCTAAAAGGAATTGGCAGCACTGAATCATAACGGAAGAGAATGCCCTGCGGCTACAACTAATCATTGTACAAAGAGTTAATCTTTCTCCACACATTTTCATAACAATCTGTTGCCTTAGACATCAAGAAATAAAACACAAGCAGATAATTTTCGCCATAGTAAACATGCACAAGAGTATATATATAGAAGTAGTATATAGAAGTAGTATATATACAATTTTTGGAAAATCGTGAGCTTTTATAACATATTCTACCTGTTAAACAATTTTCGCATGCTTCACCAAATGTTTTAGATTAGTATCATATGGTAGAAGTGCCACGTCCCCAAATGGGAAACAAAACTGTTCATTCTCATTCGTTATAATATTGATCTCATGTAGTTGTTTGATGGCGTCTTGAAATCAAATGGGATGTTTCAGTAAGTTCTTCCTCCGTTCCAGATAAAATACTCTAATGTCATTAACTTGTTTGTGTCTAATTGAAATTTACGTAATTTCTGAGAGGCTCTGATTGATTTAATTGGTCTGCGAGCTAAGCCTTCAGAAGATTTCCCTTTACAGGCACTACGGTCGATTTCTTTCTAAATATCACCATCCATAATTTGGTCACGATTACGAGTACTAATTTCATTCAACATAGCACTTACAGTCTGTATAGACGGCTGCATTACACTTTCACAAAATGTCAGCACTAGAATAAGTTGGCAGAAAGAGACAGCGATATTGGTTGGAAATGACCTGAGTCCACTCCCTTGAGTACAATGAAGAACCCTCATTAAGGAAATAGCTTTTCCGGTCAAAATCGTTCTTGTTGTCACATCTCTTTCACTGTGACACCTCTCACTCAGTATTGCCTAGTTAGCAGGACAGGATCGTCACAACACTGCATGCGAGCGAGAGGGTGAATACTGTTTTCTCTTTCTACATGCTGACTGCCAACTTATTCCACACAGAATATAGCCAACACACGCAACTTTAGGTACTTATGATTGGAGATCGCGATGCACCCGTTGCCTTTACTACTAACCGTTCTCACCAGGGCATTCATTCTGACCAACTGACGGCGTCGTATAGAAAGATCCCAAGGCTCGGTTACCTGAAGTGTTACGCGTTTTTAATTGGTGGGTTTCGGTACCTCTCAATAATGCACAAATATCGACCATGGTACGTTTTCAATGCGTACCCCTTACCTGACTCTAATTAAGAACGGTATGTGGCATTATTTCGTACTTTTATGGGACACAATCCCGTCCATGTTAATATTTTTGTCACACGCTCACACTTTTGTAACGTAAACTTGTTTTTGTCGTGTATGTCTAGAAGCTCTCAGCATATGGCGTGCAGCATTAAAATAACATTCTGTCTTCTCAGCACTAACACACATGTGCTAGGCACTTTTATTGCCAATGTGAACGTGCCTCTCATAAGCCAAAAGATGTTTAGAACCATCTGCAAAAGGTGCGGATGACGCATACGTTTACAAAGTACAACATTGAGATGTTGCATGTCTTGTGAGAGTTGTTGCAAAGATCATCCAAACTAATAAATATCACAGATCTCAACGAATTACTGCCAGCTATTTTTACTGCATCTCACTTGCAAGGCACTACGTTAAGAATTTAGGCATCAGATAAACATCAACTGGCTGATAGACCTAGATAACCTCTTCATGTTCGATGCTAAAAGCCACTTACCTAGTTGAACCGCTTACTGCAGAAAGGCAACTCGCACACATTTGTCAACTTTACAAGTGAAATACCCAAATATCCACTGAAGTAATATTTGGCGGAATATGCCTTGTGCACATGCAGCATCTGATTGGCTAGTCACAGCCGACATGATTGTTGACGGAGCCATACCCATGGCGTTAAAACTATACCAGGTGGACCAACTTATCCGTCTTTGTCGCAAGTACATATCCCTTCGTGCGTTAAAACAGTTGCAGAACGCAACGGGGCAATTGCTATGCAGCTACCGCCAGCGGCGTGAGCGAACTTCGCTCCAAGCCTGGGAACTGCTTCTCATCACTGATAGCAGAACGAAGGTTGCTCATGCTACTGGCGTCAGCTTCATAGTAATTTCCCTATTGCGTTCTGCAACTGTTCCAACGCACGAAGGGGTATCTACTTAGGGAAAAGAAGGATGAGCTGGGCCACCTGGTATAATCATAGTATAAGCAATTCCCTTAAACGTAAAACCAGGGGTAGATTGCACACCTTGCAACACCGCACCACTGTTTTCACCCCTTCCAAGCACATCTGCCATTGGACACAACTGAAAAATTGATCCTTCCAGGAACCCTAATGATTCACTGCGAAAGTCAGTTATTTTCATTCTGAGGGCAGTGTCCCCCGACAGCAGAATCCCCACTTGGTGTAGTCCATTATATATTGACAGCCGCCAAACCCGATCTCCGGAAGCTTAAACGAAATTTGTGCCAGGCCAAACAATGCCTTTAAATGACTCCATTGCACTGGCCAGGTACATGCGATTTTCGAATATAGACATAGCCCAGACCTACTGCGTCACAATGAAAATTATTTAAAAAAATAAAAATAATAAAGAAAAAGAAACTCCTCTCTGCTCCCCGCTCCTTAGATAGGTGACAAGTGAGCTGATATATCACAAAAAAAAAGCGTCGCTCAGGCCAACACACTAGTTCTTCACTGACCTGTTTTAGCTTCGAAATGCCTCGTTGAGCTCTGCAACCCTTTCAACGCACGAAGGGATTTCTGCATACGTGAAATACAACATACTTGGCTAATCTGTTATACAATGACAATATTGGTGATCAGGGAATCAGTTGTTATCCTTAAAAATAATCTGCACTCATTATAATAATATTAATGCTTAATTTAGCAAATTCATTGGAACTATTATACAATATTTCTTCACCGCATTCATTTTTAGCTATTCTAGAACTTTATTGTGACAAAATTGATATATTCTGTTTATATTTCGTTTGAAGTTGAATGTTAAACATCTGATTAGTTGTGAGAGAGCGAAGGCTTTCACGGCCGGAGTCAGTATAACTAGGAGTTATATCTGATTAGTTTTTTATACTTAATGGTGTCTTTTATTTTTATTCTTGTAATTTTTTAAAAAACTATTAATTAGCTATATGAAAGGTCTCAAATAGGGAAAGCACTTTAAATAAATAATAACGAAACCATTTATATGAAATAGACAGGGAGAAACATTCACATGAATGTAACATATCAGTTTGTTTAAGAAACCTTCAACAATTTATTCATGGAAGTGGAGCCTCCAGGTTGTCTCAGGCAATGCTAAATGAATCATATAAGCCTTCGAGTCCAGGCAGTACATTTAATGAATGAGGTTTGGCTACTAAATGGAAAAGCATGCAGATTTTTAAAATGTTTCTCCACGAGGTGTTTAATGCCTATTTTTAACAACTCAGACCTGCAGAAATAGTCGGTCTGGGGCGCTGCCCTACTGATCCCAAGGTTGCGGGTTCAAATCCGGCCCAGACCAATGGTTTTTAAGTGTGCTTAAAAACGACAGCTCCAGATCAGTAGATTTACTGGCACGTAAAAGAACTCCTGCGGGGCGAAGTTTCGGCACATCGACGACGCTGATATGATCCTGGCAATTGACAGCGTCGTTAAATAACAAAATAATTTTTTAACCTGCAGAAATAACAAATGAATTGGGGAAATGATCAAATGTGTCCGGTATCCATTAAATTGGGAGGCATACGTCATTTGTGTTATGGAAGAAAACTATCCGATTTCCCTGTTCTACGGACTCCGGTTTGGAACACAGACACACTATCCCAGCCCGAGAATATGGGTACCGTGGTTTGAAGGACGGAAACCTAACGTTGGTTTTGTTTCCTTTGGTGCTTTATTTCTTTTAATATTAGCAGAATCTCCTTGATATGTGTTCCTCGCCAGTCCCGCGACAGTCAATCTTTTATTTGTTTGAATTCAAGTCCGAAATTCTTACATTAGCGTACGAACAAAGGTCAGGCCTAGGTGAGCGGCAAAAGCCGAAGAGTACTGGAACATCTCATCTGAGTGGCTGGAAGGCATGTTTCGCCATTACTGCCCACTGGACGAGTTTGTTTCATATTCGCTTGAATGTCAAGGTCTGCCACTGAAAATTAACCGATGAACACAGGTCGGTTTCAGGCTTAGGAGCGAAGGAAAAGTGGGGAGTAAGACAAACGTTAATTGGAGTGCTAGATACAGGTAAGGGGTGGGGATCGAACGTGGCAGAGAAGGATTTAGTATAGTCTTACCAACATAAACTACTGCGCATGCATCAGCACCATTCCATGCACTTGACTGTACTCTTACATATTGGTAGCTTTCGCCGGCTGTATATTGCAACAATGACGTTTTTCTGCCATATGGTAAACCGAGCGAGATGGCTCTGCGGTAGCGTGAAGGGCCTATATGCGGGAGGTCCTAGCTTCGATTGCCGTCAATCGCCCACTCTGATTTTTTTTTTTTTTTTGTCATCTTTGATCGTTAGTCGAACGCTGGGGTGGTTTCTCATTCATCACGGTTTCCTTTCTCCCATTTTCCATTCCTCCCGTTTCCTTCTCATCTTCCAGGTGTCCAGATTTCGTAGCGTATGGTAGTGCCGGAGAGATAGAGTGAATACTTGCTCAAGGAGGAAAAAGTACTCTCCGGGGGTACCAGAGGGCTGCTTGATCGACGGGACGTTCATCGTCCTCTCCAAGCAGCTTCAGCAGAGGGACGAATCTTCAAGCTTGAAACTGTTAGGGACTTCCGCCCGTCTATGTGGTCTGTCTGCCTGCGACCTGTAAGTTTCTTTACTTCATCCCTTCTAGTGTGTGCTAGTCTCAATAGATCTATGTGGATCGTAGTGCGCGAGGTGTCCCTCTCCGCTGTATAACATATATGGTAATATTTTAAACTATAGAATATTATATTAATTACTTCTTGCACCAATGTTACAACAATCAATTGGAATATTGTGATTATTCGTGCTGGGAAACTTAATTGAAAACTGGGGATGTAACATGTTGTCAGTAATAAATTATATTTTTGTCTGGAATGCTGATCACACTTTATAGGATAATCATTGTATCTCTGTTTTTAAGGATACATCAGAAATAGCTTTCTAATACCATTTATAATAATATTATGTTGAAATACATGTGTCTTATGGTTAATGCCTTGGGGAATAAGCTTAGCAATATCAGAATGACCGCGTTTCAGCATTTTACACTTCACTGTAGCCAGGTCTCTCGAATTTTCATTTGAATTATTTCAATTTTTCTGCTTCTGTTTCATGTGCTTTGACTCTGATGTAATGCTACAGGGGAGTGTCCAGAGGGGTTAGACCCCGAGATACCTACTGGCAGTGTTGATTGGAACTGCTCTAAGTGCAGAGTTTGTCAGCTGATGTCAAGAATTCATTGCAATTTCCTCCGTAATACGTACATTCCTTATGTTTAATCTTGAGCATTTATTTTGTAGTGTAACATAAACATTACTTACATGTTGTCTTCCAGCTATTCGTTATTAATTTGAAAACGTAGATAATTTTAAACTATTTAAGTTATACAAAGTGTATAAAGAGAGCGACGTCATTTACTTTATTCATGGTTGACCCTTTTAATTGGCCTCACACGCAAACTGCATGTCACGCGCTGCAGTGGCGTTATGCTAAAACTGAAATTTCGTATTCTAAAGAATATTCTTGTTATCTTTATGGGAAGAAGTACTTTTATATTTTACAGTATGTGGAATTTAATGTGATGCCACCGTAGTCGAGCGGTTAGACAGTTCACTAATCACCGAGGCAGCCCGGGTTCGATCTCAGGGACCCGCATGGTGTATTCGTGGAGGACGAATATCATCTTTCTCACTATCATACCTGGTACTGAGCTGACCACACGCTACCAGGTCCTCATTCTGTCCGGTCTATAGGTTCATCTGCTCTCCGACAGGCATCTCGCCCTAGGCACTGTCTTGTAAGTCCTAGGGGATGTCAGTCCTCCATACGGGGAGGGTAATCAGATAAAGAAGAATCCAATGCATCTGTTTCACTGTTCATACAATTTTTTTACAAATCATTATATTTATGAAAATTGGTGTATTTGTCCATATTTTGTAAATACGAGGGCTGGAACTTTAATAGTGGCAACTATTTATTTACCACTGATACAAAAGAGATTCATGTTACCAAGCTTTTCTTTCATTCAAAGTAATCACCAGTGTTGTGTATAACCTGTTGCCAGCAACGTGGAAATCGTAGGATACCCTCAGCAGCGCCGGTTCTGTTGAAAGTTTGAACGGAGCGGTCTACTGCCTGACGAATCTCTAGAACAGTTCTGAAGCAAATGCCAAGAAGTGGTTCCTTCATCTTCGGAATCAAGTCAGTCACAAACATTTCCCAGTCCCATCGACTGAACAAATCAGCCACAGCTTGCGCTGTATGCGGCCAAGCAATGTCGTATCATAACCATTTCTGCATTTCCGGCAAATCATCCGGAACCCATCGTGATGCAATTTTCTCATGCCCAGGCATTCCTTCAGAACGTAAAGCACAGTTGTAAGCGCTAATTTGGTATCTCGGGCCAGCTCGTCGATCAGTATCCATAACTCTGCAAAAGCATGCACATATTCACTGATACTAGGACGAGCTGGCCACATTGTCTGCCACATCTTGGCATCCTTTGTTGAAGGCGTTTACCCACCGTGCCACTATTCTATAAGGCAATGCACACTCTCTGCAAGCCTCTTGAAGACCTTGTTGACACTGTCGTGCTGTACGACCTCTGGCACATTCAATCTTTATCCAATTCTCTTGTTCCTGCTTGGAAAATATCCGACATTACATTAGACCGCTAACTTATACAAAACTGTTTCTCTTGCCATTGCGCATGCGCATGTTGTGTGAAGGGAGCGTTTATTTGCTCAGAGGTAAGGTAGGTATGTAACTAACGTGTGCTGTCAGCGACAATATTACGTTCCATTACATAGCCACTCCGCAGCAGTGTTGCCACTATTACAGTTCCAACCCTCGTATGAAGGATTTTTAGCTTTTAATATAATTCGCGTTAGATGCTTCTCAAAGCATTTATATGTGAAGCATTTAGACCAAGATACTCTTTCCAAAAAGTTACGGTTGAGAAAATGTAGCATTTTCTCTGTGTGACGTCACTTGCGAAATTAAAGTCTCTATTCCCGAAGTGCTTTCATTTCCGAAACCAGAGCTTTTTCTGGCACACTTTGATTAGTATTGTGAGGAAGCAGCTATTGCACAAGGTTATCGAAAGGTCGCCGCCAGACAGTCGGAGCTGTAAATAAGATAAGGCGCACGCGCGCCCAGTGTAAATACCATAAGCGCTATAGCTGGAAAACTAGAACTTTCTGGTAGTTTGGACGTCCCGAATGTTCAGGAAAGGTCCTACGGCTCTATCAGCAAGCGCTCTCGCGCGGTGTTGCCAATTGTAGCAGAATTTGAGCCTCTATGAGACATTGCGGCAGTAAACGAAAAAAACTGGGAAAATATAGCGATTTTCATTAAATTTAATTTTTCTTCACTGTCTATATTATTGCACCATATTTATGCAATGACATCGTGATGATGATGATGATTGATGATGATGATGCTGCTGCTGCTGCTGCTGCTGCTGCTGCTGCTGATGATGATGATGATAACTATGCATGTGAATGACATAACTCGCACATAACATCACGTGGGCTGTCGGAAAGGTACCTGTTAATTATATTACTCATATATTTTACCTTGTCTACTACGTGCTTAATGTAGAGGAAGTATTTTCTCCGAAATGATTACAACCAATTAAAGATTGCCGTACAAAAGCAAAATACAGAGCGTATAATGTTGTTTCGGGGACAAAAAGAAATTACGTCTTTCAACAATGAAGGCCGGAAACACAAAAATAATATAATAGCTACTGACAACATAATAATTTCTCAGGTAATTAATGCATTAATTTATTTGCATTGTACTAAAAATGTGAAGTGATCAACTTCATTTTAACTCAATTATTCATTTGATCGAAACGAAGATTACCGCCACTAAAATAGGCCTATATTAGCTACAAAGAGACCAGTTCTACTGCTTATACTTATGACAAAATATAGTATTTTTGCAGTGGAATGTAGCGGAATTTTTTCGAACTGTAGCGAGATACAATATGTTTATTGGTTGGCAACACTGCTCTCGCGAAGCGAATCAGTGTTGCAGTCTGGCTAGTGAGTCTTGCGGTGTTTGCCAGTGGGGTAGTCCCGCGGAGTCCGGTGATGTTTGAGACCAAGTAAGTCAGTGAGTACATCAGGGGGTAGTGAATGTGTTAGCAGGCAAATTAGCCAGGGCGATGGAAACCGCTGTTCTTCGACTGGGTGTGTAACGACCGTGGTGAAGTGCAGTGGGTGCTGTTACTGCATGGCATTGGAGACGTCTTGTGTTAAACTCCCGAGTGAACCGTGCGGAAGGAGAGGCCGCGACGGGCGTGCTTCACTACGCCAACACGAAGTAGGTGAAGTAAACGTCGCGGAACAAAGTGAAGTGGAACTGGTTCGCATTATTGAAGTGAGATACGCGAACTCTTGGCAAAAGCTAAACTAGCCTATTGAATGAAAGAAAAAAGTGACATTTTGAAACACTGGGCGAGGTTACGGTATTAAACAGGTACAACGCAAATATTAAATTTTTTTTTTTTTTTTTTTTTTTTTTTTTTTTTTTTTTTTTTCCTTTCTAAGTTTAAGGGATTCACAATAATTAAAATCTATAAGCTCCATGTGATTTGTTGTCTTTCAATTGATATTTGTATTATTAAATACAGGGTGTTAGGGATATAGGTACAGATACTTTGACTGGTAATTGAGAACAGTGTAATGAACAATGTTACATCAATATTTGCTTCATTTCCGAACTTATCATTTTACTTATTAAGGGTAGTATGTTTTCAGGTTGGGTCGGTTTTCGTGATAACGAATGCTGTACCGGCCGCGTATTAAGATGTGAAGCAAAACAGATAGCATATACTACAGGCATTATTCATTTCGTGACTCAGTTATGATCATGCAAAAAGCATGAGATAGTAAATTTTGTGATCGGTTTGTGGGAAAACTCTTAGACAAAGAGAAAAAGAATAACTAACACACCGCAATGGAAGCATATAAAGGTACCAATTATCAGAATATCTGCATTTACAGCCCTTAACAGTCCGTATGTACAAATGTCATAGCCTTTATTGTTTTAAATTAACGAAGTGAACCTTCTCCAAACCCTTGGGGTATACAATGCTTTAGTTTTAAAATATATATTTATGGTAGTAATATCTAAAGATATTTTCTTCATATTTTTATATTTAAGCAAAAAATATTTCACACATAACACATTTTATACACTTTTGTGAAAATGCTCTACATATTTTTCCTTTCTCTTATTATGACAGCATAACAGTTCACGTAATTCTCTACTAATTTTAGCTAACGGAGGGTAGCACAAAGTTTGTAACTGCTAAATGTATCTTAGTAAATAATAATTTGTTATAAAATCCTATTGAACAAGTACATTAACGTCCTGTGATACCTCTATTATAAATGGAGAAATCGCAAAATAAATCATAAAATGTCGCGGCTTCGAAGAGGCGGTAAAATTAAATATCTCACTGCATGGATCTTTTTCTGCTAGCAATGCGCATTTTATAAGCTATAATAAAACTGGCATGTTGGTTGCTACTGCTATATATAACGCATAGTTTCGACAAGATTAACGACTTCCCTCGCATCTTTCATTGCAGTAATGGCTCATAAACACTAGTCTGGAATCACCATGAAAGAAAACGTTGCCAACTGCAGCCCATGCACGTTATCTGGCATTTCGTTTAAAGTTGGGCTTTCAACGTTTGTGCGAAAATGCAAAGGAAACCGTTTCAGTGAGTCAAATAGTTTGAAATATTTGAATCCAAATCAGAGAACAGAGAATTGGGATATCATTGTTTGTGTACTTGTCTTGGTTTTCCCAGGATACTCTTCTTTATTTGATCTTTATACATAAAAGGAGGTGCGCGTGTGAAATTCCACTCCATTTCAAAGAATTGTTTATTTAATTTTATGTAATGCTCACAAACCCTCGCAAGGCAATCTATGTATGTCTTTGTTCAACGATAATTGTAGTAGCTCGAACATTACCAAAATAAGAATAACTGCTTATGTTTTCACGGCCTCACAAAATAACAAAGGAACGTAAATTCCTATAACATTCGCTGATTTCTCCAACATCGATCACGGAGCTGAACTCAGTCAAATTGGTCTTTCTTTTGTTTTAATTGTCCTGTGTTCTTTTAGTACTTTTGTGTATATTGGTTACCGAGAATAAACGCTACTTAGACTGCTATTATTTCTTCCCAGTGAGATTTTTTCTGTAAATAGAGGCAAGATAGCGCAATTGCGACAACGTAGAGGTATCTCAGACGTATATTTTTAGTGTCGTTAGATTTGTAATTCACTCTTTAAGTGTATTTGTAGTATTTTTAAATGCCCTCAAAGAAACGCAAAGATATTGGAAAAGTGTAACTAAAGTCATAAAGTTATAGCAATAAATCGGGTATTTGAATTAGTTATTTATGGGTATGTCATGGCATTTTACCTAAAAATTCGATACCGAAATTTCCCCGCAGATACACATTTTGAAGCTCTCTGAATAAAAAACAGAAATTTTAGAGATTTGTGTGTGTTTGTATGTGTACGTATGGTGTGCGTATGTTTGTGCGAATATGTGCGCGTTTGTGTGTATGTGTGTGTCTAACTGAAAAACGAATATTTGTTAAATACCAAACTTAGCATTTAGGTGCAGCATCTACCAAGAATGCACACAAAAATTTGAAAGAAGATCTCCTCACCCAAGCTACCCTTTACATTGACAGTTAAGGATTTTGATTGAACTTTGTGGGAATGGCTAGTGAAATCCTTTTTATTTTCAGGTGCATTTGTATAATTGATAATCTGTAACCGACAGACAAAATATTACTACACAAAAAGTTGTATCTTGTTAAAAAGAAATACGTATATGTCGAATAAAAATGTTGTTGGCGTTAACCATATCCGAGATATTATTTATTTGTTTTAATTTTCGAATACGTTTTTTCAACAGCAAATTGCTATTCATTTCTTTATTCTTCCTTTTTGCGGTTGTGTAAAGAAATGGAATTTGAAATCCATCACATAAGGACCCACTTTTAAATGAGTTGATTATCGCTTTAGTCGACTGTACTCTTCTTATACCTACAACAAATTTACAAGTGTGTAATGAAGACTTAACTCTATTGACAAGAAATAAACAAGCTTTTATGTAAATGAGTTGTAGAAAAGAGAGTAAAGCAAGAAATGTGAATTCAACACATCAGATTTTTAATATCACATTCCGCTGTCGAGAAGAGGCCCAAAACCCTATATTTCTAAACTTGATTTGAAATATAAGTTGACTATTTCTAGTATGTGAATCACATATTAGGCTTTTAGAGCATGGCCTCTACTTTCTGACCACTAGAAGCAGGCAAGAGGGGTCTCAAGTGTGAGAGGGAAACAACTGTTAATCTACGCACGTAGTCGATTTCTTTGCTACTTAATGTGTATATGTGAAACAGCCAAGCTGCCATATGTTATATGCAACTGCTGTAATAGGTATTACGTATTTATCTGACAACACTATCTACTGTATGTCATACTGGCGTGCATAAACATGATGGGGACCGCAGAAAATGTTTGCTTAGCACATTTCTCTAGTTCGCTTTCTTCTGGTGGTGGTTAGAAGTGCACTGTTTATTCTTAAGTGTTTGTCGAATATGCAGGAAGACAGAAGTAATTGGTAAACGTGAAGAATGGCTGCAAGTTGCGCAGTGATTCATGGCCGAGCTCACTTTTCTATTTATAAGACCATAGGGGTGTCGGGTTGGTATCTCTCCGACTTCCGTGTAGTAAACACACGGAAGAGTGCGTGAAAAGTACAGTGTCCACTCGCTTATCAGCAGTCTTGTTAATTTCAAATAGGAAACAGACGATACCCGCACCATCAATTTGTTTGACATAAATCGCGCAGATCCCTGCAAGGTCATTCGCCACGTTTAAAAAATACCAGTGTACCCTGTGCTCTAAGGCACATCTTAGAAAGTGATTTTCGAGTCGGAACTGAAATATCTGCTACATTCTACTATAAAGGGTTCCTGTATTAAAAGCTTTTGGTATTAGTAAGGATTTATTTTGAAGTTTTCGGAGTTGGGATGTTTCAGAAAACAGCCAAGTTTTTTCTTGTTGAACTACTGTATTTGACTCAGGAGTTTAGCTATGGCCTTGTGGTTCACACAAGTGAACCTTAGATATCGCACTGTTGTTTATTCCTCTCACTCTGACGGTTTACACCCTGCTTCAAAAGTGACTTATCATTTCTTGCCCTGTACAATAAATATTACTCGAAAGAGCATCACTAATATATTACATTACCGCATCAAACAAAGCAATTATGATTACACTTTCAATAATATCACTAATGAATTATGTTTGTGGAAGACTCAAGAAATCATATGACCTAATACTGCAACAATATTGGCACTGCTTCCAGTCCAGCTGCCTTGTGGACAGTAATTTTGAACTGCTGATGTTACTCTATTTACATCGTATTAAGAAGTTCCCCACTCTACAGCACAATTGCTCGTTCAAGGACAAAGAGTATATGACAGTGCAGGTGTTTTAATTGACATCTGAGTCAGAAGTTGAAAAATAACGTTTTACTAAGAATGAGTGTGGCCAGAAGCACAGAAGACGTATAACATTGTGTCATAAACCTTCACCAGCGCTATAGTATGATTGCCTGACCTTCAGTTACATGGGTTTTGATACAAAGTGGTTAGTGCATTTGTAGTTTGATCTATGGTCTATGACCAGAGTCGCAAATTCCAACGCGAATATTTTATACCTACCACCTCCAGGAGGAAAGGATGAGGTGAAGGAACCGCAGAAGGCCACAGGCAGGCCGGCCAATAGGCACGCGCAGATGTCCCAAATAATTCAGAACCTTGATGACCCAGTTACACAGGCGTGCTGCTAAGAGAATCGGGGAGAACTCACTGGAGGCGGCTAAGAGAATGCTGTGATCTAGGAGTGCAGAGAACTGTCAACGAGCAAGCATGGGCCATCTGGGCCATCTATACTGTTGGAAGTAGAATAAGTGGATTTTGTGCAAATAATGCAAATACCACTTTAATGGTTTATCCCAAAATGTTCAAATAATGCGTATTCATTTGTGCAAGACAAACTCATATGGTCAATTCTTAGGGTTTGCTGCAGTGCTCTCGCTGTTAGAGCTGGCGCAACGAACGCTTGCCAAACTGCAGGACGCGCAGAAAACTATTTTCGTACAATAGCATTGCGCCTGTTGCAGGACAACAGTATCCCTATTACGGGCCCCAGTATCCAACAAGATCTCGAGGTGTGCATATCGCAGTGCACAAGTAGAGGGGCAGTTGTCAGCGGGTGCGTCAGGTACAATGCGAGGAGTGGAAGTGGCATGTGCTCTTCAATCGAGAGAGGTAACCCGACTTAATGTGAGTAGTACCGAAGTCTTGCGCAGCTCTCGTTAGCAAGCTTTCGTTGCGTTACAGCTAGCCTAGAATAGATCCATAACGGGTCGCAGTTACGACCAATACCTCCGTTCCAATACCTTGTACTTTAGACACCGTAATAGAGGTTTTGCCTCGCTGAGAGGGATAGTAAGGAATGTACTTAGGTTCTTGGGACAAATTGAGGAGCCCTTTTACAGAAATAGTGGTGACTGTTGGTCCTGGAACCCCCGTTTAGTAATCAGGCTTGCTAACTACATGCCGTCCCTATTACTACATTCTGCGTGAAGGTGGACGAAAGGAGGTGGAGTTTACAGCTGCCGTGCTGTTTTAATGTTATTCGCAATCGGCCGAAGGAAATGTTTGTACACTGTGACTGGTATCACTATACCGGGTGGAAAGTACTGCTTTGGTTATGCGTTAACCAGAGGTCCTACATGATGAGTGTAACAAACATGGCCAATACAATTATTGTCAATAAAGAACCGTTTCGCCGAAAAAAAATTAGTCAAATATTTCCAACCGTCTAGCTTCTTGACGAGTGGATATAAATGGTTTATTACTTCAATAACTGTCACGTACACATTATGTGAACAATGCTGTAATGTATTTCTATCTTAACTGGAATGGATTTAGTTACAATTTAATGTTAACGTGATGTTCCCAAATCTACCTTAGAAGTTAAACTTTGTATGACATTTTAACATTAAATTGTGACTAAATTCATTCGAATTAAGGTGAAAATGCATTGCAACATTCTTCACACAATGTTCGCGCGACAGTTAGTGAAATAGTAAGCCATTTATATCCATTCGTCAACAAGCTAGATGGCTCCCAATATTTCACAAAAATATTTTTTTTATCGGCGAAACTGTTCTTTATTGATAACAATTGTTTTGGAAATACTTGTTATACTCATTATGCAGAATCCCTGGTTAACGTATGGCCGAAGCAGTACCTTCCACCTGGTATAGTGATACGGTTGTGTGCATTGTGATAATTGTTCTATTTCGGGTATCTCAACTTTCCAGGCCATGAAATATGATAAATTAATCCAATTGGGCTTTATTTTCCGTTTACATGGAATTATTTATTTTCTCAAAATTGACGCTAACATTTTGTTTAAAATAGTATATTTTTAAGATTTTGCATGACAAAATAAAACGTGCATCTTGAGATTTCTGGGAATAGTCCATTAAGTCATCTTCCTCTTGAAGGAATTCATGTATTGTGTCATCACCTGTTTCTGAGATATTCGTTATTATGGGTTTGAAAATGTTCAATACGTTGTCATTTATAACGTGTTATACAGTTGTTTCTCGCAATGTATTGGAAAGAGCATATAGCGATTAGCTTTTAAACATACGACTGTCGATTCGGTTACCCCTGCTCTCTTTGCACCTTGAATAAAAAATGTAATGAAAGTATTCCTGCAAAGATTCGTCTTGAGCAGCATGGAGTAGATAGAAAAATAAGTTTTCGCAAGAATAATTTTTATAAAGATATACCGTAGTTGTCCAGAAGGTCATGTGAATGTACTAACACAGCAAAATTTGTCTCCTTTTTTGTTGTTTTCGTTTTTGTGTGTGTGTATGTGTGTGTGTGTGTCTGTGTGTGTGAAGTTAGAGGACCTCATAAATCATGGTGCCTAAAATCGTTAATGAACATGTTTTTCTTCCTCCCAGAAGTCTTATTACAGCCAGAATGGAGGAGTACCCTTACTTTATTTTCGTATAAAGGAATATGGGCCTGAAACATGGACATTGACTGCAGAAAATAAAACAAGAATATAGACAGCTGAAATGAAATACCTCAGACCCATAGCAGGATACACAAGACTGGATAAAAAACCAAACGATTAAATAGGACAAAAGTTAAAAAACAAAAGAATAGAACTAAGAACTAAAGAAAACAATAACATAATATAGAATCAATTAGAAACAAAACATTGGAAAGAATTTAAGGCAAACGGGACACCCCATACAGGATATAATTACAGACCCCAAGGATATAGAAAACCAGAACGTCCGAAGTAAAGATGGATAGAACAAGATGTTGGCGTCTGAACAGGCTAAAACGGCCTAAACCGTGAAGAAGAAGAAGAAGAAGAAGAAGAAGAAGAAGAAGAAGAAGAGGAAGAAGAAGACTACGAAGAGGAGGAGGAGGAACATCGTAATGTCGTCTGCCTGTTTATACTACTTTTTTGATGCCGTTTCCAATATCTCGGTCTTTGATGAATCTGCTGCCAGCTATTCCAGTGGTGAACTATGAGGTTTTTTTCCTTAGGGTACACACGAATGATTGTGACGACATACAATATCAGTTAAGTGGACTAATAAATTTAATAGAGGTAATGATTTATTTGAAGTAATATTGACTATTTGAAGAGATATTCGTAGCATTACAGTTTTTCTGAATCCCAACATAAGAAACTGCAACTA
The DNA here is from genome assembly GCA_030765045.1 of Tenodera sinensis. Taxonomy (NCBI): domain Eukaryota; kingdom Metazoa; phylum Arthropoda; class Insecta; order Mantodea; family Mantidae; genus Tenodera; species Tenodera sinensis. The sequence goes on from CM060964.1 coordinate 113,105,039, forward strand.
ATCAAGTGTTATGTCTTCTGACTTCTCACGTGCAACTACTTTACGGCTTAAATTAACTTTTTACGTAGTAATAATTACAACACTAATAAGAAAAAGAACAACAAAAAGGAGCAGCGTAAATTTCTGTGAATAACTGAAATGCCCAAACGGAAGTTTCTCTGGCTACGACCACTAAGTCTGTAAACCTCGAGCGAGGTCCTTAGTTACTCAGAACTACCGATAATAATCGATCACAGTGAAGTTTCTGTAAAAGCGTAAAATATGAAGGGAAAAGTGCCAATTTTAGAAATGTACGCTCTTTTATTTAATTAAGTATCGCCTACTAAGCATCACACCCCACCAACGTTGCTACATATGTTGCCAACTTAAGCTGCTAATTTGTCTCAAACACAAGTTTTGCCCTGTGACTTGCTCGATTCTCAGAATTTCATTGCCACTCTCATTTTGAGAACTTTCGTCTACACAAGGTTCTTCGCGTCTGCGATAACCAAACATAACTGAATTCCACGTATGCTTTGAGCTAATTGTTTTCATATTGAGCTGATGTCATCGTAACCTTAATTAGCTAAATTACATTGCCTTATTAACTGCTTATCCTTAATACAGAAGTTGACTAATGACTTTTTCTTGCGACAAGCTGAGACTCTTGCTTTTTTCCATTATACATAGATTTTAACATATGTAAATTAGTTACTGTAATTATTTATATATTTTCCTATCATTTATTTATAGAAATATTACTTACTCGGCCATAATACTGGCAGAGTTGTTTAGGTATTTATGGCCAATGCATCATTCCTGGTCAAGAGAATACCGCATTAAAGTTTATAATTTGCCAGGTTAAGGTGGTACTTCTGTTGCACCAAGCTCGGTTTTGACTTTATGAAGTCAACTACTTATCACCCGCTGGTGAGCGGTCTCAAACAAAAATCGCGGTAAAGAATCCAAAACTGAATTAACCATTACATCTACGTCTTCAATATTTTCACAAATCCACGTGCAATTGAAGAGAGAGCAAATATATATGAAGAACTGAACGACGATTTATTTCGAAGATTCTGGTTGAAAAACGAAGCGGTAATTTTTATCTTAGATGCAAATGGTGAACAGCTCCTGTTCCCTACAGCAAGACGGTACCGATTATGCCCAGAAATCACCATCTTGTAGCGCTGCGGTTTTACGCGGCTGGAATATTTCAAGGAATAACAGGTGAGTGAGTGATCATTAGAGCTGGGATTTCAATGTAGTATCGCTTAACAAAATATGTACACAAATATGTAGTGAAAACCATTGAAATATGTAGAATGAGGAAAATATGTAATATCAAATATTTAATTCTAACTTATTTTCTTAGTTACAACCTCAAATGATATTTATACATTGTTTTTTAGCACAGTGAACAATTATGTATTTTTCAATGCTTTCTGGGATTATTGAAAGACGTTTGTCACTGATAATATGCTTATAGACAAGATAAATATCTTTCCACGTCGTATGATGCAACTGGGACAAATTTTAGGAAAGGAATTTTTCCAGGAGAAATGTCCTCAGTGGATCAACATCATCTCCATTTGGAATTTGACATACACTATGAAATGTTGAATAGCCAGGATTTCTCTTTAACAAAGTTTGCAACTTACTTAATACACTTGCACCAGTTTCTCCATGTATGGCACTTCAATGGTATTTCTATGACAACAATAGAATCTTGCATAGGCAGTCCTGAAGTTTCCAAGCGTTTGATGCTTTCTGAAAGCTAGCCCAAGTTATTCCTGAAGTAGACAACTGGGGTCGCTAAAGTCAGTTTGGGATTCACAAATAGATGCAGCACTTTCACGATCAAATGAATCTATAACAGTTGTTATATCATCTAGATGTTCACTACAGAAGTTAAATGCTTCTATCCATGTTCCCCACATCGTTAATACCGGAGGCAGTGGTATATCTGATAATTGCTGTTCTAAGAAGATACTCGTGGAGATTTTGTTGTTGAAATTATTCTATCCACTTGCGAAAACTTAACTCTAGTATCTTCGGCAACACGTTGAAGTCCGTGAGTCAAGCAGATAAAATGGAGCATATTTGGATAAAGCACTTTCAGAGCAGTTGCAGCTTTATACATTTCCCTAGGAAAATGTTAGAATATGTAATTTTATGCTATATCACTAAAAATATCTAATATATTCACACATATGTAAAATGAAACCCAGTTATATTAACCCTAACATAGTGCTTTGTAAACATATCACTTTTTCCAACATCTAAAAAATAGTTAAGTATATAGCACCAGTGGTCATAGACAGAACAGCGGCATATCGCAAAAACACAGGGTCTCAGATATAAATTATTTCGCTATCACATCAGTATGTAAAATTGCATCTCACACAAAGGCAACAAAGAGTTAACCCAAAGATTTTCAAGACAAACCCGCACTCCAAACTATTTTATGGGAATAGCCTTCATTCATAAGGAATTTAGTACGATTTTTTACCAGTAAATTTTAAGAGATACACAAAGGCTAGTGCACAGAAAATGTAGAACTATTTAAAGCACACAATTTACTTGAAATAAAAGTTTTGCAGCATGAGCCATTTCCGAGATATTTGCTATTATTGGTTTGAACTTTTCCATACTACTGTCATTTTTAAGTTACTAATCAGTTGTTTCTCGTGACATCATGGAAAAGGTATAGAATTTGAATCCAGCAGATAGCCACTCGTTTTTAAACATCTGTCTATTGGGTTTTCTCTGTCCCCTGTACCTACAATGAACTGTAGAATCAGTCTGTTTCTCCAAATATTTATCTCGATTAACATGAAGTAGATTGAAAAATAAGCTTCCGTAAGAATGGTACATAGAACTTCTATAAAAATAAATGACAGTAGTTAAGGAAAGTCATTTGTATGTAACACATCAGATTTATTGCTACTTTTTAGCTTTGTCTTTAATGATAGCACAAACTATTTTCTTATTTTCAATTGTGGAGTTTTATTTTTAAAGTGCAATATATTTTGATAAATGGTGCCTTATTAAATACCAACTTCAGTGTGTTAGTTGTCTTTCTCTTCGTCAAGCAGTTTTTCCACAAAGCAATCGCATAGTTTACTACCTGATGTATTTTGCATGGTCGTTACTGCTCCGCGAAATGAACAACGCCTGTGAGATAGATTAACCGTTTGCTTCACGTCTTAATGCGCGACCCATGGGCCCAGATAATGTGAGAAAGAATGTGCAGAAAGAATTCGAACTCAGTTCCGATACGGCATTCGTTACGGCGTTACAGCATTCATTCCGCCCACTCTGCGTCATCTATTTATGGCACACCTATTTGAAACCAACCGGAAAACATACTACCCTTAATAAGCAACATTTAAGTCCGTAAATAAAGCAAATATTGATGTAATATTGTTCATGACCCTGTCTCCTAAATTATCAGTACAAATATCTGCATGTATACCCCTAAAAGTATGTATACTAATTCGAGTAGCACGGAGTTCACATACCACTAAAACTCGATGCTCTAGTAAGTCCTGACGGTTCTTCAGTTGGTTATGCTACTCAGTGAGTCCATTGCGAACGTATTAAGAGACAAAACTACTTGCAAATGAACGAAGTACAAGTAAAACGTAGTCTACTAACGTCGGCCACCACTTAAATACCTACTCCACGCAGAAACAAAACAAGCAAATGACTATCGAAAATGATCACTGCCTTCTGAATACTAGTTTCAATTTCTACGTCAGGAAATAATGGTGAGAAAAACAGACGCTACAAAACCGCGGTATTCAAACCAAGGCACATGGTGCACAAGTTTTATTGCTTTGCTGTGGCAATAGTTTAACCACGGTATCGTAACAGTTTATACTTAACGGGATTGATGTACTTGGCCTTTAGTGCCAAGTATAATCTTAGTCTGGTAAAATAAACAGTAACATTATAAACAAAGACATTGACAACAGTTAAGCACCGCGAATGAAAGTAAATATCCCTAAAAACTTAACCCAAATCACCGGTAAGGCATTGTATATATGAACATTGTTTAAATATGATTAACAAGTTAACAAGAGGGGGGTTCCAAACTGTTTTTACTGTTCTACTTATATTTCGCCTTTAACTGTAATGATCACATGAATGGCTTTTGAAACATATTGCCTTTTGCCAATGGTGTCACTCGCATAGACTTTGCGTTGCTGGATTCCCATTCGGATCTCTCTCTCTCTCTCTCTCTCTCTCTCTCTCTCTCTCTCTCTCTCTCTCTCTCTCTCTCTCTCTCACACACACACACACACACACACACACACACACACACACACACACACACACACACGCACGCACACATATTCACAACCTTATTCATAATTTCAGACTGTGTGGAGGTAGGGAATAAAGTAGGCTAGAGAAAAATGTCCACTCCCCAGTCAGTAGCTGAATCCGGTACCCCTTGCTCAGCAGACAGTTGCTCTAAATCACTATGCGGTTGCTTTGAAATTCCGTTCTCTTTTCGTGGCCAAGACATGAAAGAACCAAATAACGTATTCCTATTTGAGTGAAGTGTAAATATTTGAAAATTCAAATCAATAACAAGGAATATCTCGGAAATGGTTTGCTCCACCTACATATAGGTGTTTGATATAGCGAGATCTACATTTTGTGTATAGTAAGACTTTGTCTACTTCTTGCAGTTTACCGGTTATATAAAAATCATCCAAAATAAAGAGGACTTCAGAAGCTATTCCAAGAAAACCCAAGGTATACGTTTCATTTGTCGTGAAAATATCTTAAACATATGGTACCTACTTACATTAAAATCATTAAAGTTATTTTTGTGAAAATCGAATTTTCGGAAAATGTTTTATGTAAAGGGTAGTCCGAGGAATAAGAGTATTTTCTTGAAAACTTTCGTCTCGCATCCTTGGAAGATGCCGAACTTGAATAGCAAATTTAGTATTCATCCGAGTTATGATATCAGGGACAGACGCACACATACGCACGCACACACATACAGGCATATTCTCTAAACTTTTTCTAAAAGGTCGGTTTTTTTTGTTTTTTTTTTTTTTTGGGGGGGGGGTCTCAAAACATATACTTCCCGTAAAAACTAGAATTGTTAGTTTTAATGCGATATTTCCTGCAGTGCGTTGTGGAGAAAGTTTCGGGTATATGTAAGTGGAGATTTGCAGGCGAGAGGAATTCGGTGTTTGAGGAATGGTTGGCAGTTCTCATCTTGCAGCTGGAGAGGCAATTAAAAACTAGTTTCTCTGTTGGTCGAGACGGGACGGGACGGGTCGCAGCAGAGTGGTCGCACCTGTTTTAACTATAACATTCCAAGGCAGCGAGGGTGGGAGAAGGCACTAGTTGACTCAGTGCATGTCGTGACGCCCTAGGGATGAGCGCAATCACGCTGCTCCTTCTGGGTGCCAGCTGCCTGCAGTGTTACGCCTTCACCGACTTTGAGGTACAGATGCATGACGCTGTGCTCATTGCCAAGTGCGCCGCTAGATGCTGGGACGCGGAACAACAAACGGTGAGTCCCTACCTGCCCGTACGTGACATTTCTAAATCTTGCAGCTTTTATCTAAATGTTTTCAAATTTTTGTCATATATTGTCCTACCACCGCCATAGGCATATATTAACCTTCATATATTAAGTAATTTTTGAGAAAAATGTTTTTTTAATAATTCTGTTGCGCCAATTAATCTTGTGCTTCACGCCATGCATAAGTAGTAATTTTGAAAAATAAAAATGGTACCGTATTATTCAAATATCTATACGCAGCATTCACATATAGAACTTTAGTCCCTCTTTATTTTTTTTTTTTATTTTTTTTTTTTTCAGAAAAAGTGTCTAAACCTTTAGATGTAATTTTTATGCAATTTATCCTCAGTGGTCAAATTAATCATGTCACATCTTGAGGAATTTAAAAGTGTAGCCAAAACTATATGCCATTTTTAAGTTAGCTCTTTTTGAGTTTCTCCTGAAAATGTGAGCACACTTGGTCACAAAGTAAATCTTGTGCATATTTTAATGCGTAAATGTGTAAGGGAAATTAAAGTCGAGTACAAGGCATAGGAAGTAAAGAAGTAAACACAGGTCATTAGGCTATGTTTTCTTTCCTTTTTTTTTTTTTTTTTTTTTTTTTAATTCGCGTTTTAGTTTTCAAGTTTTGAAGTCTTACAATACTCTGAGAGCAAACCCGAGAATATGTAAATGAAGCACTTATTTTACATAACAGTTATTCCATTTAGATCTAACACAACAATCTGAACAATTACAAGAATACTACTCTTACTAATCTTAACAATTGGACTATATCACGAATGAAATCAAGGATCTCTTGCATATTTATAGCGTTTTTAGATATAAAAACTAAATTTTCAATTGTTTGAAAAATGTGACCAACAAAGGAAGGAGTAACAGCGGTATTCTGGGGTGGAATTTCACAAAATGACTTATTGTCAAATTAATGCCCCTGATGTTTGTAAAATAAGAACATGGTTATTTCCCTGTCTCTCTGTATAAGGGCATTTAAAGAATATGCAGCTCCAAGTTCCAAACGTCAATGCTGTTTTTTCTCAATTTTAATTTCTTTAAACTTTGGGTGGGCTCATCTCAAAAACTATTGTACCTATACGTCTATTTTTTGTGCAATTAAAACAATACTGAGAATATTTTTAAAGTTACTTTCAGTATCTTGTGTAAAATTTTCAATTACTTATTTAAAAATACATTTGCTAAGTTTTAAGGTAAATTCAAGGTATATATTTACAAAACCACAAATGCTTATTGTTAAGTGCAAAATAACATTTCTTACATTTAATGAATTGTAAAATGAATTGTAAAAGCATTGCAGCACAACTAAAATGTCAAGTTGTTGTGTGCAGTGGTTCTTGAGGTACAGGGGAAATGCTATTTCAACATTGGAGAGATAGGCTGTTCTATTTTCCCTTAAGTTTATTCCCGCAGGAACCCATAACAAGAGCGAAAGCTTCAATGTGGGTGCTATAATAATTCCATTGAAACGCCAAGACTGGATCAATAAACACGTATGTGAAAACCTATATTTCTGAATTGTCAAAAAATGAAGATTTTAATGTTTTTGCAATCTTACTTATACAAATTTTACTTTCTATTTTGTTTAATATATCTATATTTATATGCAGAAAATTGCATTGTATGTATTGCAGTATAATAGTAAATAACTAGGGGAAGTTTAGATCTACAGATTGACACTGCTGTTAATAATGACAGTTTATGTTTTCTCGAGCCATGTGGTTTCTTTGCAAACATATGCAAGTAGTTTTCTCCACTGTTTATTTGAATAATTTTTTCAATGCTTTTGTGGATCTACTTTGGTGTTAATAATATGGTGAGCTATTTTTTAAGCAATTGCTGATAAATTTGAATCAATGGATAGTATAACTAATAAAATACTCATATCTTCTTTGCTAAACAAACTTGTAGGATAAAGGTTGATTAGTGAACTTGGAAGGAATGCACCTATATCCTGTAAATAATTCACTCTGATGTCTTAAATAGCTTATGGAATAATGGATCACAAATTTAGTAAGTTTGACATTGGTGGGAAAGGGCTTTTAATCTTCCATTGAAATAATTACTATAAAGCAAAAGTTTCATAAAAACAAAACACAATATCAATATAGCTTTTCAGTGTGGTCATTTGAACGACCTGGGTGCAGTACTAAAGCTTACGTTCGAATTTTAAATCATTTTTTTTTTCCTTTTCTTTCTGCCCCTGTGCAAAAGCATATTCTATATTTTTTCATTGTGAGAAACCTAAGCTCTTTCATGTGAGTAAAGAGGTGAACATATTCTTAAACATTTAATTAGACAATGTTGTTAATGGTTTCTCATAAAACTAACAAATGTTGCTTGTGTTTAGATTTCAAACCTTCTAGAAGTTTGGCACGCTTTAATCTGTAATCATAACTAAGATATAATAACTATAATAATAATAATAATAATAATAATAATAATAATAATAATAATAATAATAATAATAATAATAATATTAATAATAATAATAATAATAATAATAATAATAATAATAATAATAATAATAATAATAATAATAATAATAATAATAATAATAATAATAATAATAATAATAATAATAATAATAATAATAATAATAATAATAATAATAATAATAATAATAATAATAATAATAATAATCACGGGCCCTAATGACCTGGCTGTCAACGGGCCTTTACCCTACTCACTCAGACACTCAATCATCATCATCAATCATCATCATCATCATTACTATTATGCGTATTATATACACTTCTGTTGGATTATAAACACGAGACAAGTCCACGGGGCATTTGTTTGTTGCTTTTTTTCTCGTAGTCGATATGAATAACAAAGTTGATGCGGAAGCATACAAAATATTTTGTTTACCACAAGGCTGAATGAACAACAGTTAGTCTATGTTCGATTATACATATTTTAGAACCTAACATACTGTGGTCGCTGTAGCATAAAGCTCCCGAAATACGAGATTATGCACAGGTTTAATTCTACTTACGCCTGCTTTAGTTTTGTGTCACAGAAGCTTGAGGGGATTGGTAGGGTAAAATGCACAGGGGCAAATGTTTCAAACGGTGAATAAAAAATATAAAATCTTGATGTATTGTTTCACTACAACTAGAGACAGGCAGAATATTAAGACTAATTGAGCATAATGTGAATTTGTTTGCAAAAATATGAAAATATTAAGAATATATCCATATATACGCACACCTTAAAGCCAATATATCTCATACTTTAAGTGTTTAGAACAGGTTAATTTCATTAGATAAAAAATTGTGGTTTGTAAAGTTTGTCCATATTTTATAATAAGGCACCTAATTAAACACCATAAATCACATGGAGTTTGTATATTTTAATCACTGTGAAACGCTTAAACTTAGTAAAAACAGAAGCTACTGGTTGCTTTGTCCTTGTTTAATGTTAATTATAATATGGCACCAAAGGCACCGGTTCAATAAAGTAAAAACTCAAGAATATAGGACATGTTTCCTGGAAAGAATGCCTTTTTGATGTGTTTGATACATTTCACAGAAAACCGCCCGAATAGAATATTGGTAACGGAACTCATTTTTAAATAAGCATACATTTTTAAAAAGAGCAGATATATGAAGGTTCTTATAAAGTATGAAAAGGTTATGAACATATCATGAAGTATGTTTTCCCTTGTAACGAGATTTGAATTTTATATTCTCCAAAGCGTAAAATCACTTATTCACATAATGATAGCAAGCAAAGAGTCCGTGTCTTTCTTGTCCCTAATCAGATTTATGTTAGGTTTAGGTTTAGAAGTGATGGGATATCGAAGCTGTAAGCACCTCGATCATTGCTGATCCACTGGGCACTCCTTTAATTTCTGGTCTCTCAAAAAGTCTATCGTTTACAAATAAGGCAAGCTTCTTTACTGGGTCCTTAACAAGTTCAAGCAATTGCATAAACCCTCGGTTAAATGTTTAATACTTTGACCTACAAGTAGGTCGCAGTCACGCAAAGGATGACATATCTTTTCATCTGCCTCCTTACAACTTTGAAGCCAACTTCTATACCCATTTTGTGCAGGTGTCCCTTGAGATAACTATATTGCGTTATCATTCCAACCATCCAACGAGCTTCGACTCAGTTAATGGAAAGCAATTCATTCCCGTCATTGTTTAAATCAGCGATTGTTATTTTGGAGTATGTCCCGCAATTGACTCTCAGTATTCCTTTTGTTTTCCACCTATCCATTCAAAACCAGTGTGGGAGTGATATCATAATATATTAAATCTTTCCTCCCGTAACAACGTAGAGCTACGGTGGATACCCGGTCATACGGGTGTTGCAGGAAATGAAAATGTTGATGTCCTAGCAAAGAAAAGAGCATCTCTCTTCCCTTTACAGGACCAGATCCTTTCTGTGGAATAGACACCTTAGAATCCAAAAACACAGTACAAAGTTGAGTTCGTAATGAAACCCAAAACAAATGGGAAGTAACAACTATAAACAAACTTTACGGGCAGATAATTAATAATTCTGAGGATAAACTAAGTAACTCACTCACTAGGCCAAGCAAATCGCAACTTAGAAGAATTGTAAGTTATATAACTTGACATGGAACATTCAGAAAGCATCTAAGGACACTGGGTCTATACCAAATTGAACCCATTTGTCGCTTGTGTTTAAAAGTCAAAGAAACGGCGAAATATCACTTACTAAAATGTGATGTCACAGAACCGAGAAGATACCAGATTCTCGGAGCCACCGCTCCGGAGCCACCGGAGCCACCATCCCCTTATTTAGGACTTACACACCCTAGGACTTACAAGCCAGTGTCTAGGATCAGACACCTATTGGGGAGCACAGGAACCTATGGACCCGATAGAGTGAAGACCTGGAAGCAGATGGTCAACCAAGCACCGGGTATGACAGTGAGGAAGAGGACGATATGAAATGCAGGCGAAATCGACGATACCCACCCATAACCTCCGAGCTTATCCATAGAACAATCCGAAAATGGGTTCTACTTCGATTGGTGTAGTGGCTTTTTTAACCAAATCATCTGCCCTTTCGTTGCCATGAATTCCCGTATGTCCCGGCTCCCTTAACAGTGACACTGTATTATGTTCAACCAGCTTCATGAGGGACTGTCGGGACTCCAAGACAAGTTTCGATGACTTCATTCGCTTCAAGAACCTCCAAGCCTGCTTGACTTTCTCAAAGTACAGTTGTGTCTAATCATGCCTTCTGCAGTAATAATGCAGGTAGTTGTACTAATATCCCTTCTATTCCACATACCTACAGCTTCTTCCTCAGAAAATACATACTTTCATAACCAATATTTGCCATTGAAATCAAGAGCATGTTACTGTTAGAAAATCGGGCAAATACTACTAGGTAATGAGTTTCAGAATTAACAGATTGCGTTTTGATTCACTTTCAGTGCAAGACTGCCTGTCTTCAGGACAGATTTGTGAAGCATGGAAGATGTCCAACAAAGACTGAGATGTCCGTGTTCGATACAGCTTGTATTCATGCCTGTAAAAGCGATTCCGAATGTTCGCGAACTGACAAATGCTGTACTCACAGCTGTGGTGCTACGTGCCAACGAGCTCAGGACCTGCAAAACATTACAGGTAAGAGCAACAACTTGCAATGTTGTGCCTGAGAAAGTCTCAGGGAATCATTAGCAGACATTTCCTCAACGGAAAATGTTGCTTCCTTCATGAAATTCTTCGCAATGCGTTTAGTAACTGAGAAACCCATCAAGGGTAATATCAACAAAAGATACTTCGTAAACGAAATATTTTGTCTGTTTATGAAATCCCAGAAGACTATGGGTATGTCTCTGAAGCATTTGACGAGAATGAATTGAAGTGATAAAGTGTGAAGTATAAATTTGATATGTGCTATTTATTCCGGGTCTTTTTTTTTTTTTTTTTTTTTTTTTTCTTCCCACATATCTGTTCTTCATAAACTGAGTTTCCTAAACACATTTAGCTAGTAATCATTTCTTCTAATCTACTTTTCCTAAATATTTTTTCCTTAACCACATTTCCTAAGCCACCTTTCCTTAATATTCTTATTTATTGCTTGTTTCAGGTAATGGAGTAACAGAGCATCCGAGAGTTCTTTGTAGAAAAGTTCAGTACTAAGGTTCGGAATGTTGGGATGGGTTCCATTGGTAAAAGAAGCGGGGGAAATGCGGTGTTATGATATGTAATCATAGTAATACGAGTTCCCAAAAACACCCACACACAAAAACACAACACAATATTCCTCGCTAACCTCTGGCTCAAACTTTAGAAAATGTTCCAAACATGACAGAGCAACAAAATTTGCATGGACCCACTTTACAAAGAAACATTTAAGTTCGAGAATTATGTTATATTAGATTCATAAAAAAGTATTATTGTCCGTGAAAATTGAAAAGTACAAATTCACTCTAACATTCTTTCTATGGTTAAAAAATCACAGAGAATACATTTTCCGATGTATTTTATACCTGAATTATGCATAACATTGTCAATATTTTAAACTTTAATTTGATACATAGATTACATATCCAGCATGAATTTAAGTGTAGACATTTTTGTGGCGGTGCCGTGGCCAAGCGGTTAGAACGTTCGCCTACCACCTAGGCGGACCGAGTTCGATCCCGGGGACCTGCAAGTGGTATTCGAGGTGAACGAAACGGCGTTTGGGTGGCTTTTCTCTGGGTTCTACGGTTTTCCCCGCCATTCATTCCACCGATTGCTCTAAGGTCACCTTTCAAATCATCCATTTCTCCTGCATTTCATATCATCCTCTTCCTCACTATCATATCTTGTACTTGGCTGACCACCCGCGCCCAGGTCTTCACTCTGTCTGTTCCACAGGTTCGTCTGCTCCCCGACAGGCATCTGACCCTAGGCACAAGCTTGTAAGTCTTAGGGGGTGTAATTCCTACATAAGGGGAGGATAATCAGATACAGAAGAACATTATTGTTTTGCACATCCACAAATGTGAACGTTTTAAGCTTTGAAGGAACTTAAAACAAATACAGGTGGGATTAGATTAGCAAAGAGATATTCCAAACTGTTTAAAAATTTGTTTTGTTTTCTCAAGTATAATTTGTGTTAAAATGGAGGCTTCTGATACGTGTGTGCTTGTATGAATAGCATAACTAATAAATCTATTCCGCTAAATGCCAAACTTGCTATATTTTGAGTTCAGCATCTTCCCCCGACCCAAACTACCCTCTAGATGGAAAAATTGTCATTATTGTTGATTGCCTCGAAAATAGCTCCAACGATTTTGATTAAAATACTATTTTTTAAGATATGTGCATGACAAACGAAATTCATGTACCTCAAATTTTCTGGCAGTACCTCTGAAGTCCTCTTAGTTTCGATTAACTTTTGCATTATTTGCTAACAATAAAAGATAAAAAAAAATCTAGCTGCACAAGAAACATAATTAAAATGCGCAATTTGTGATGTATTTGTGAAGTTAACCATTTTCAAGATATTCCTTGTTATTGGCTTGAATGTTCAAATATTTAATCGTTTTTTTTTTAAATGCGAAGCTATTAATCTTTTTTTTTTTTTTTTTTTTTTTTTTCCCTCGCGGCCCTGCAAATAACATAGAATATCAAAGACATCCTATAGTGACACGCTCTTTAAAAATTTACTATTACTTTACCAGCCTACTGTATCGTTCAACGAAATGCGTAAATGTGAATTTAAATGTTATGTGTATTAACAAGAAGTAACTAGAATAGTTTGCGTTAGAGTGAGTAGAGAAAGTGGTATGAATTTCTGCATATAATTTTTAATATGATATCCCGAAAATGCATCTGTTTGGTTTTGCGGAGAACCTTGCAATAGAATAAACAAGGTGAAATCTTAATTTAAAATTTTTAAACTCCCCTGCTCCGAGATTGTACTGGATAGCTAGAATAGATATTGGGCAGTATGTTGGATGGCCTAATTCGCGATCGCTGCAGGGGCTTCTTTTGTGATTTGCCGGAAACTCAAAGAAGGGTGTTCACAATAAGAGGCTTCTGGCTCATGTGTAACAGATCAGTAGCAATAGCTTCTTTTATGGCATTTGCAACTAGAGGGACGTTCCGCAGCACGAGTAGTGGCCAATTTCTTGCATGCAGCACACAATGATTTTGCAGCCTTTGATGATTTTGACTGATAGATTGAAGCAGTCCATTCAGGAGGATTACCTTACTTATTCACATGCTTTATTGTGAAGCGTTCCAATGAAGTAATTTGTTCATAAAGTACGACGCACAATATATCTAATGAACTTATTACCTATCCATGAGTGACAATTATTTCATCCTGATTCACCACCTGAAGTTCATAATGCCTAAGGGTACAAATAATATATGTAACAGCTGTTTACGACCATGCATATTGCAGCTTCTAGATACTTGTTGCGCAAAATGTCTCAGAAGGAAAAGGTAAACAGTCCTCTCCTTTAGAAATGAGCACGTGGTGATGACATTTCGGATATTACGCTCTCATTCTGGTTGCATAATGACAAATCGCAAACTAATTATTGGAAAAAGGTCCGTGTATGTGTCTGTTAAATTGCGTGCGAGCATGTGTATGTGTCAGTGAATAATACAACTCCAAAACGAAATGCTGGTTAAATGCCCCATTTGGTATTTAGGTTTAGTATGTTCCAAACATACGACACGAAGATTTTCAAGAAAATCTACCACCTCAAGATGAAGTTAATCGTAACTAAATCGTTAAAATATTTGGGCTTCACTATTAAAAATGCATGCACATTCAAAGAGAAAAAGTTAGTTCGACTTTGCGACTGCTTTGTTAGGCAAAATCTTCAATATACATCTATTACCCGGAATACTAACACCATAAAATATGTAAATTTAATAGAAAAAATACCCCAAATTTTTAAAATATTTACTGTTTAAAAGAACTGGATGATGTTACTTTATGTACACAAATTACGAATTCCTATTAAAAACATTTCAATTTAATGCTTTAACCGCTAGAAGAGGCATTGCGGGATTAATATTTTTTAATAAAGTCTTACACTCGATTATATATCAATGATAGTCAAATTATTGCAAGGTTTCATGTGCCAAATAAAATAAGTAGATTCAAAAGGTTATTTTCACTTCGAGAGCAGATACTAAAATTCATAAAAATTCACTGCTAAACGGAATTTTATATTTATATAACAGTTTTCACTATTTTGATGTAGATATATTCAACTTTTCAGAAACTTGGTTTAAAAATTCCATATGGAATAATTTACACTTACATAGATTAATATAAGCTTTTAAAATTAGAACTGACTGTATAACGTAATCATCATGTCACTTTTCTTTTATTATTTCTTTCCTCTTTTTCTCTTTTCCTTCATAACTTTTATTTTATACATTATTTTTGTTTGTTTCATGTCTATAACTTAGATTTTGAAACGACGGTATGTAAATGTAGCTTGTAATGAACATTGTAATAGGGAAAATGCCTGTTATGTTCATAATAAATAAATACCCTTTACATGGGACTAGCTTCGAAATGTTTGTATTTTCTCAAAAATGACACTAACGATGTTAATTAAAATACCACATATTTAAGATACTCACAGAACAAATAAAATGCATATCTTTAATTTTCGGGAAACAGAAGATGAAAGTCCTCTTCATAGGAAGGTATATGTTACAATTTTGTTTAACTGGCATGCCTTAAGACACAGTGCACAAAACTGTAATACTCTTTGAGACACATTTTATTTAAATAATTTTTGTGTCATCAGCCATTTTCAAGTTATTTGTAATTTGAAATTTTCAACACATTTTAAAGTGGTGTTGCCATTGAGCTGTTTCTCCAGCTTCCCACTTTTAAACATTTGGCTATCGATTCGGTTTCCTCTTATTCCTCTGTATCTGCAACGCTTTATTTTGATTAACATGAAGCAGACAGAAAGATACGCTCTCCTAAGATAGTGTGTATAAGCTACGTTAAAATAAACGATAGTGAATAGAAAAGTCACGCGAATGTCTATATGTACAACAAAACTAATAATAAAACAGTTAAAAGGGCATTGCAATAAATGTAGGGTAAAGGCTGGGCAAACGGTCAGGTTAAGTACATTTTTCTAAATGGAAGCAATATTAATGATTGCAGAACCACAAATTGCTGTAATAGAAGAGCTGAACACTCATTTAAGCAAATTGAAAATTAAATGTTCTGGAGTAAGATACGAGAACAGAAAAAAAGTAATTCGCTGAAGCATGTTACAACATCCGCTGGGGCAAACGGACACCAACACTTTTAGTCATTGTCATCAACTCATATAACTATGACACACGACATATGGATTTTTCCTGCCTCTACACACTTAACAAGGCATCAGTGTGCATTACTGAGACACCGTAGTCCGTTCTCCCCTTCCTTGTAGAAGGCAGAAGGACAGACACGGAGAGGGACTTCGGCACTTCGACCTCAGAGATCTTTTGTGCCTATGCCCCGAAGGGCCGCCCGCGGAAGGGAGGGGTGAGGAGAGAGAGTGGCCAGATCACAGGAGAGCAGACACAGCAGAGGGCAGGGTCCCTACATTTTCCCAGTTAGAAACTGGGTATATGGGGAGTACATGGGGATGACGATAAAGATTAACATTTAAATCCGCATGAATAGCCTCACAAGTATTAGTAGCATGAAGTGTTTTGAAGAAAAAGAGCGCTATATCTCTGGGGGAAAGTACTATTCTCGCTGACATATGTGTTTACCATATAATCACAAAATTTCCATGATGCTCGTTTCTGAGGCTTTACAAACATCAAGTCCTCAACAAACCATTCACTTGCGCCTCCTTGATCAAGAAATGGCACTCCAAACAACTACGTCAACCATTTTCCTATTTCACTCTCACCAGTAACACGTTCTTTGGCGAGCCCTTATTCTTGCTTTTTCGTTTACCAAACCTGACCAAAATGAAAAGTACAACTTTGTATTTCGCTCTTTTGAAATACTGATGCAATTGTTCTTTTTGTAGAAATGTCAAAATAGCTTACAAAGTTAGAAGAAACAAATCCAAAATTTTCATACTAATAAGTTGCCTCAAATAAGTTTCATATCTATTCGTATCTTCTTGCAAAAGCGCGAAGATCAATGGTAAGTAATTATTTACTAGACCACGGATGTTGTAAAATTGGTAATAGTGTCGGCGCAATACTGGAATGTTGCGTTCATATAAACATTTGTAGAACTTTTTAGTTTTGTTAAATTTGTACACATAAAAGAACTATCTCGTTTTCTGTATCTCCTACAACAACGAAATTTTCACCCCTGTTGGCCTTTATGTGTATTCATTCAATATTTCTTATACTGTTTGTCTAGACTTGCGTATAACGAGGTAAAGGCTTAATCTAGCACAATACATTTTACGTTTCATATCTACAAGTTCTGATGGTGTCAGTTCACTTTCGTTTTCATGTTTTGCAATTTAAATGGTAACTATTTCGGAAAGCCTTTCTGAAATAGTTTCTAAAGCTTTTATCTATTCAAATTCTTATCAACATGATGCGTACGGTGTTAAGGGTAGAGAGCTACTGGCCAGGCTAATGTTGGCTATTAGCTGTGTGTAACAGAGGTCGCAATACATCACAAATTCATGACTCAATACAGATACTACCCGCCGTGCACAAAGTGAAGGCAGGAGAGGGCACAGTCAGCGAGACGGCAGTGGGGTGTGATCGTCACCCCCATACACATACAGCTTAGTATTATGCATTACAAAGAAATAACAAAAGACTGAATCCTTTATAGGGTATTACACTTTATCAGTATTGTTTTATTTTATTTCACTTTTTTCACAAGACATAATGATTACACTTTCCAAATTTGGGGTTGACTCATAAGTAGCTAGTGAAGACTGGCATCCGTCTTCTCGACTTCAATGCGTTTAATTTAGAGATAAACTGTTCACAGATGTACGTAGAACCATACATAGCTGCGACTCTGACAGCATATGTTCGGAGAGGCGGATATTTAGTTGAATACATCTAAAGCGACACATTTCTTAAGCTTACTCTTTGCAATAATGTCGTTTTGGAGATCAGCAAGCTCAAATTGCAACTCTTGTCTTAACATTCACAATGGATATATCAAAGGGATCTGCAAGAAGAATGGATGTTTGCAAAATCTCAAATCTATCTCTAAATACTGTAAGCAAAAGTTTCAGAATATCGCAATATTTGTGTATTTGAGGATCAGAAACATTTTAGAGTGGCTTCAGACTAGGAAAATGATCAAATTCACGTTGTTTTAGTTGCACATTTCAAAGGTTTATCATCATGGAAAATGCTTTCACCGCATCATACATGTCAATAATGCACTGATCACCGAGCGGGATGGCTCAGGTGGTAACGTCTGTGGCCTACATTCGGGAGTTCAGGGGTTCGATCCCCGTGGCCGCGCATTCTGACATGGGTTTTTCCATCGTTTCCCCATGTCACTTAGGCGAATGCTGGGATGCATTATTTCATACCATGGTTTCCTTTCTATCATTTCCCTTCATTCCATTTCTTTGACATCTTCCAGGCGTGTAGTGTTGACAGTGCCGGGCAGATGGCGCGGATGATTGCGCATGGAAACTGCTATTCTCGGCGCTAGGTGACATTTGGAAGGCCTTGTCCTCCGTCGGAAGGGGACGCTCAGTGCGACACCGGAACCGCTGTGTGATGGCTGCTTGGCGGGGCCTGGCGCCGCGATGAAGAGTTCTCAGCACTTGTTAGGGACATCCACGCGTCTCTGTGGC
>CM060964.1:113125855-113165855 GCA_030765045.1 Tenodera sinensis
GTACACCAGTTACCACTATTAACAGATAGGAAATGCTAAGCTATTTTAAAAGAATATTATAAAATAAATATTTACCTATAATTGTAGCATAACGTTTAAATGTTCAATGAAGCTTCGTAGTCTAGTGAAGAAGTGATTTACAAAAATACATTTCTTTTATAAAATCTAAACCCTTAAAAGCCATTGTGTAAAACCACAAGTACAAATTGAAGTTGCAAATTTAAAGACAATCGTAATTCTGAAATTACAAGTACAAAACGATATTGGTTTAGATTTATTTAGATAACTTGACAAGACAACATTTCCGCCTCTCCCTTCATTTGCTGTGCAAATTAGTGCTAAGTTTGGCTCAGCATATATGTCTGTGAGAAATTTTTTTCTAAACTGAATATCGTAAACTCTAAAAGCAGATTTTGATTGACAGATGAAAACCTACGTGCTCTATTATACGTCAGTATTTGTGAATTAACGTTAGATGTGTGCAAAACTGTAACGCCCTGGATGAAGTAAAGAATAAATTAATGAAAAATACATGTAGAGTGAGTGAGTTGGGTTTAAGTGCCCGTCGACAACTAGGTCGTTAGGGCCCAATACATGTAGAAACCCTTCCACTCTGTATATAATTATTAGGAATGTGTAAATTTAAAAGTGTGTTAGAAAAGTTCATTTACAACACCACTGCAGCTTTCAAACACCCTCCTTCCACTCTGTATATAATTATTAGGAATGTGTAAATTTAAAAGTGTGTTACAGAAGTTCATTTACAACACCACTGCAGCTTTCAAACACCCTCCTTCGAACCGTGCGTCATGTGCATGTCGGGTTGCGTTTCCGGATGTCACCATTCGTGCATTCGCGATGACCATTTTGCCGACTCCTAGGTTACATGTAACGGTTACCTGTAACGATTATTGTATTTGTGTTCTTGGTTATCACGTTCGGAGATAGATCAGTAACGATAAGCTGTAACTATGTTTTCATACGAAAAATATCCACACATACCTTCGCCGTTATTTGATGCAATATAAAAAGATATTTCTCCGCTTATGTCAACTCTTTGGTTACTACGCAGTTTATAATAGGAAAATTCATTTGCACTTGATTTTACAAGCGTGTACATAGACACAATTTGTATAGGTTGATTGAGTTATTTGGGATTCCAAATATAAACATCATCCGATTCACAAATAGCAAAGGAAAATGCATCACGATTTCCAACATCAGAAGGCTGATTAAGTAATCGGAACTTAAATTTTCTCTTAAAACGTTAGATAAAACACGGTATTAACCGCGCCGTAGCCGAGTGGTTAGACCATTCGCTTCTCACCAAAGCGGCCAGAGTTCGATCCCAGGCAACCGCATGTGGGATTTTTGGTGGACGAAGCGGTGCTGGGGCGGGTTTCCTCCGGGTTCTCCGGTTACCCCCGCCATGTCATTCCTGCTGCATCTTCATTCCGTGTATCATGAGTGTCATCGGCTGCGGTGCCGTAAGCAGTAACAACGGGCGTTAAACACTACAAAAACCACAGTAATCGTATTTCGAAAGGCGAAGTGGCTAGAGAAGAGAAACATTAATGCCCAAACGTACATTATTGTACAACATCATTAAAGATATAGGTAATCTCGGTTAGTTGTGTACATTATGTAACAAAATGGATAATAATTAGTTTGCACTTTTCTCGCAAGATAGTATATTAGATCGACAATGCCACTCGCGATCTCTTGCGGAGGTAATTCATACTGCGTAACGAGTTGAAGTAACTACCTTCCGATAAGCGATACCCTCACATATGCATTACATGTAATGTCAACCAGACTGGTAACCATCTTCGTTATTTTTGTAACCGCTGTTGGGTAAGTAGTTACCTTATATTCGTTTTGTAGCCGTTAATAAGTAACTAGTTAGCGTTTATCTCCAATGCTGGTCACCGTTACATTAAGTTAACCGTTACAGTCTAACCGTCACGTTATTTTCTGCCCGTCCCTACCGTACATTTCTTTGTCTCCTTCCTTCCTTTTTTCAAAGATTCAACCTAAGAATAGTAAAATTGGCCTTCGAGTTTGTTATATTGTTCAAAACAGCTTCTAATTTCGTAATTCTTTATTTGCTTGTGTTTATCTAGTTCATTTCTGTGCCTTTAATTTAAGCAGTTGAATAATACATCTCTTAACATTTTTTTCTTTCTGTTAGCTCTCTATTTCTATAATTTTCTGTTTACTTCATATTTCGGAATTAAGAAGCTTGCCTTCCTTATATCCTTAAGAACCAAGTGCTCTGCATGGTTAGAATGCTCTGTTCGAACAGCATGTGTGAAGTTGTTGTTGTTGTTGTGTTTAACGCCCGCTTTAACTACTACGGCACCGCAGGCGGTGACACTGATGATACATGGAATGAAGATGGAGCACCGGTGGAATGAGATGGCGGGGGAAACCGGAGGACCCGGAGAAAACCCGCCCTGACGCCGCTTCGTCCACTACGAATACCACATGTGGATCCCTGGGATCGAACCCGGGCCGCCTAGGTGGTAGGCGAGCGCGCTAACCGCTCGGCCACGGCGCCGCCAGCATGTGTGAAGATAAACAATGAAAGAATACACTATAAGTGTAAAAATGAGTTCCCAAAGTACAACTTTATCCAAATATTAACGGTTTCACAATAAACATTCTAACTCTTTTAAATAATAGCTACATTATATGGTGATTTCTTTAAATAAATACGTGTGTGATATTGATCGTTAGAATCTGATGTCTGCTAAACACAGTAATCATTGCTAAAGACACTTAAAAGTGTTATGATAGCAACGCTGGCAAAAATTGCGGTAAAATTAAGGATATAAACAATCTTATTAACTTTCTCATAGTTTTAATGTTTTTGAAAATATCATGAAGCACATTCAACTTCAAATTAAGAAAAAAGGAATTAATTTGGTACATTTTAAATGCTATTACGTATCTTCCAGTGTAGTGAAATATATATCACTCTTCAAGAGGTGGAATCAGGACTGAAAAATTCAATGCCATAGCCGGGATTTAAACCACGGATCTTCCACTTACAGAGCAGCCACTCGATAAGCGGAACATTCGTGGCTCAAATCCCGGCTATGGCATTGAATTTTTCAGACCTGATTCCACCTCTTAAACATTGCCCACGCACGGCTTGTGTGTTTAAAAACACCAGCATTAAGTTTGTTGGCATAAATAAATAATAATATATCACTCTTGTTTTAGACAGTATTTTCTTTCCCGTGCATTCGGGTTTACGCAAACGTGTACATATTCCTATTGTGTTTTTCTTTATTTAATTATGGCAGAAATTTTTTACAGTCTGTGTTCCACAATAGTCTTGAATGAGTCAATCTCTTATTGGTTTGAATTCAATCCCAACACACGCACTTCAGCCTATGAATAAAGATCAGGCTTAGGTGAGCGGCGCAAGGGGAGGAGTACGGAAACATTTCACCTGAGTGGCTGGAAGGTAAACTTCACAACAACAGACCACACCAGCCCCTAGCTGAGTTCCTCTCTTAGAGGTTTGATCTCAAGAGCTTGGCACTAAAATATTAACATATGGGCACAACAAACATTAGGTGCAGTGCTACAGCAAGGTAAATGTTGTTGGTTGTATGAGGCAACTAACTTAGTATTCCCTTACCAATATAAAACACTGAGCAGTATAGCACTACGATTCCATACACTCGAATGTACATATGTTATTGCCAAAAGTGATTACATACTAACTCCTTTAAGATAACGCTTTTTGACTGAACAGATAATATCAAACTGTAAATGACTTGCATCATTGCTTGTTTCCTTACCTCTACTGGCTACTCATACTTCTTGGAAAACCAACTGCATCACCTGTATAACTACAAGCATGACTTTAGGATAAACTATAGTGCTTATAAAAATGAGTATGAACAATTTTATTGCTCGTTCAGCAATCTGAGAAACTTGAAAAAGTCTTAAAATGTTATAAAAGTCCTGAATACTAATAAAATGCTTTAAAACTCGTGAAAAAGCTATAAACTTGAAGATATCCTGCAATAACTATAAAATCATTACAACTTGTAGAATATTTAAAACCTGTAAACCCCTAATTCGTGTAACACCTTTTAAATCTGTTAAATATCTTTAGAATTTAAATTCAGAAAACGTTGTGATATCTTTAAACGTTGTAAAAGTCTTTAGAGCCTCTTACATCGTTAACATTTGTAAGCAATCTTTAACATTATAAAAATACTATAGCTCGTAAAATCTACAACGTTTGTACTCATTTAAACACTGGTAGGACAGTTAAGCCGGTGTCCCACGCTCCAACTTTTTTGACCAAACTTTTTGTATCCAATGAAATTGTACACAAAATAAACACTGTCTGTCACGCTATGATTCATTTGGGTCCAATAAAAATGACAGTTCACGTAGCAAGTGTGAGAAATAAACATGACGGACGTAAATATTAAATTAGCGATTGCTATATTATGTATAGGTTTAGGATATATTTCCACGAATCTCGTAAAATTAAAAGACGTTGGTGGACACGGTCACAGTTACAAATAAGAGAACAGAGCATGGGCAGAGCTATATTGGATCTACTACAAAACGAATTGAGGTTAGGAAACCCGGAAAACCATCGCATTTTTCTACGAATTGGTGAAGATTTATTTCTTAACCTTTTACATCACGACGAAAGCAAAATTACACACCAGGATACAAATATTAGACAAGCACAAAGATGATAGGAACATTTGTAGTGGCTTTAATTTTAGTATGGATAGACAGAAGATTAGAACTCATTTCATAGCATAACATTTAAACATACTGTTAACTGGATTTCTTGTTATTTGTGAAATATAGTTACGTAATAACCATCTCAGTAATATAGCTTAATGGTCATGAAAAATCGTTGATGAATCTTCCAGTAAAACTGAAACGTTTTATTAAAATACCCATCACATTAAAAGTGCCACGAGCATACATACACATTAGCTGACTACATGTTGCCTGCGCAGTCCACCATATTGTTACGTTACAGACGCTGATTCGCTATTTTCAAGTTGTTGGCTGAAAAGATTAGATGCACCTCAATCGCATTGTATACAAACAGGTTGTATACAAAAAATAGGACTGAAATTGAATGGGACAAAATTGTATCCAACTCTCGATGTCTCACGATGCACTTTTGTTATACACAATGATTTGGACCAAAAAGTTGAACCGTGGAACACCGGCATTATAAAAAACAGATAAATTAATTAGCCAATAATAATTATTGCTATTATTATCTGTAAAATGCTTGTAATCTTCATGTTTATCATCCGTTAAAACATATTGTCACCGCGCCCGCCGCATCTAATTGCCTACAACAGCAGTGTCACCCATCGCATTATTGTCGGCACTACCGCAAAGGAGCCGAAGGAAAGAGACAGAGCATGGCCGCATTGTTGGGGCGCTTGCCGAAAGAGAGAAAAGGATAGACACTTCGAGAATCTTCTCTGCTTTGTATCTCACCGCAATAAGTGAACGTTCCTGAAGCTTCCAGAATAGTGCCTGGGAGATATAAATAGCGGTAAAGTGCGACAGAAAAGTCAGTCAGACGTATGTGAAGGTTGAGTAGTCGTGCCGACGGAAAGAAGAGACGTATGCGAAGCGTCGAGGAGTCACACCAGGGAGAAGGAACAGTTCTTTGTGTTACGAGTTCGGAGCCGTGCTATTGGTGAATGGGAAAAGACTTTCTTGTTGTTGCAACGAGTGTACAAAGTTACTGTTTACGGAAATAAAAGTGTTTCTTTATCTCGACTACATCTGTCGTATTTACTTCACACCCAACCAAAAAAAAGTCACACTGGTGTCAGAAGTGGGATTCGTCGAATTACTTCTAGTTTCGTTACATCGTCGTTAGAAGTTGCAACGTTAGAACCAAGATGGAGGGAGATTCGGAAACCAGGATGATGGCAATGATGAAAGAATTATTCGCCGAAATGAAGACAGAAATGTCCAAGATGAAGACCGCAACCAACAACCTCGCTGCCGAGCTGAAAGAGATGAAGACGGCAAACGACAACCTCGCTGCCAAAATGGAAACGTCAAACGACAACCTCGCTGCCAAAATGGAAACGAGAAACGACAACCTCGTTGCCGAGCTGAAAGAGATGAAGACGGCAAACGACAACCTCGCTGCCAAAATGGAAACGTCAAACAACAACCTCGCTGCCGAGCTGAAAGAGATGAAGACGGAGCTATCGGCGAAAATTGATGGCGAACTGATTGGCGTGACGGAAGACGTGGAAGAACTCGGCGAAAAGGTGGTAGACCTCTGCCAGCACGTGGACGTCGTGGAGGACGACGGGGAACGTCTTGGCGCCCTGGTAGTAAGAGTTGACGAGAGCGTCAAAGTACTGGATGCCAGGGGCAGACGGAATAGCGCGGAGCCGGGTAGGGAGCACCTAGTGGCCGAGGCGACAGTTGCGCCCGTTTCAGATGATGTGAGGGAAGACGTGAAACAACTCGGCGAACTGATTGGCGTGACGGAAGACGTGGAACAACTCGGCGAACTGATTGGCGTGACGGAAGACGTGGAACAACTCGGCGAACTGATTGGCGTGACGGAAGACGTGGAACAACTCGGCGAACTGATTGGCATGACGGAAGACGTGGAACAACTCGGCGAACTGATTGGCGTGACGGAAGGCGTGGAAGAACTCGGCGAAAAGGTGGAAGACCTCTGCCAGCATGTGGACGTCGTGGAGGACGACGGGGAACGTCTTGGCGCCCTGGTAGTAAGAGTTGACGAGAGCGTCAAAGTACTGGATGCCAGGGGCAGACGGAATAGCACAGACCCGGGGAGGGAGCACCTAGTGGCCCAGTGGCGCCCGTTTCAGATAACGAAAGTGTACGTCTCGAGGAAGACAAAGGGGCAGTTCAGGGACGTCATCGAGGATCCTCTGGAGGAGTGTGTCGGGTACGTAACCAAACAGGATATGACGTGGAAGACGATCAGCAGGGAAGCGCACAAGCAAACGAGCAACACGCGAGAACCAACTTGGCGTGTGACATGGGGGGACCGTCAGAGCCATCCAATCACCTGACACATAGTGCCGTGAACGGAAGAATGGTGGACATCATCTTGGATGGCAGGATACAGGAGAGTCCGTGCCGAGCACGAGTGAACACGAGTGCAGCGGTGGACGCGACTCGCGCGGATGTGGTGGGGTTTGTTGCCGGACCCATCGGAAGCAAGGTGGCTGCGAAGGTGCGCCAGAGAGGTCGGCGGACATGGTACCTAGTGAGCCGTTTCCAAGTGCGCAGGATGGCCCGTCAACACACCAGGAAGAAGGGCAACTGGACGAGGGACCGTCAAGACCGGCGATACTGTTGCAGAATTTCGAAGCAGGATGGCATACATCGTCCTACCCGGACCAAGGGACACTATCCAACAGCGATACCTAGGATCGTGCCTCCTGGAGAAGAGGTTCGATGGGTTAGTCCACCGGGGCGCAAGGGAGATGCCGCAGTGATAGTGCTGGTCGGGACGACCAGCTCTGAGGAGGGAGCAGTGTCACCGCTCCCGCCGCATCTAATTGCCTACAACAGCAGTGTCACCCATCGCATTATTGTCGGCACTACCGCAAAGGAGCCGAAGGAAAGAGACAGAGCATGGCCGCATTGTTGGGGCGCTTGCCGAAAGAGAGAAAAGGATAGACACTTCGAGAATCTTCTCTGCTTTGTATCTCGCCGCAATAAGTGAACGTTCCTGAAGCTTCCAGAATAGTGCCTGGGAGATATAAATAGCGGTAAAGTGCGACAGAAGAGTCAGTCAGACGTATGTGAAGGTTGAGTAGTCGTGCCGACGGAAAGAAGAGACGTATGCGAAGCGTCGAGGAGTCACACCAGGGAGAAGGAACAGTTCTTTGTGTTACGAGTTCGGAGCCGTGCTATTGGTGAATGGGAAAAGACTTTCTTGTTGTTGCAACGAGTGTACAAAGTTACTGTTTACGGAAATAAAAGTGTTTCTTTATCTCGACTACATCTGTCGTATTTACTTCACACCCAACCAAAAAAAAGTCACAATATAGCATCTCGTAAAGACTCGCCACCGCTATTACTTTCATTTTAATACTGGTTCAAACGTTATGTATTACTAGTCGGCCACTATATAAGTGCGTTTCGTGTCAAGAGGAACAAAACGTCACAAACTCATGACGCAGTAGATACTACCCGCAATACACAAAGTGAAGGCGCAGTAACGAGACGGCAGAGGTGGTTTGTGATCGGTATTACCTCACATATACTGCTTAATACTATTCATAGCAAATAAATAACAGAAAACGAAGGATTTAAATACTTTTAGGTTATTACAAGTACATTTTATCTCTACTTTTTATTTTACGCTGGTGTCAGTGAAGCATATTCTTTCGGTTTTAATTTATAATTAAAGTGTGTTCAATTTATAATAAAAAATCGTTTACACGTGCACATAAAGCGGCACATAGCTGTGATTGTGGTAGTAAATGATTGGAGACGTGGATATTTGTTTCATTAGTATAGCCCCTTTAACTTGTTTGGTCATATCGGGGTTTTGACTTGAGAAACGACTGACAGAACTGCCAAATGACTGGAATTGCCAAATGACTGGAACTGTCAAGTTTTTTTAAGTTAATCCTTTTCTATCATTTTAACGGTAAACACTCACATTCTCTCCCATGTCCATACATCCGGACTCTGTGGGGATAGGGACTTATTCTGGTTAAAGAAGAAATTCTCAGTCTCAGCTGAGAATCGAACCCGAAATCTCTGGGTTGAAGGAAGTAATTCTGTTAATAGTCTTAATGATATCCATTAGTGCTTGTGTTTGCATTCACAATCTTTCCACACAGTACCTCCTGGTGAATAATACAATGGAAAATGCGTACGTTTTCAGGCGTTTTTTAACATTTTAGATAATGGGATCATCTACCTACCAAATCCTTCTTTGCCCCAATCATCACCTTTGTCCCTATCTACCGCTGCTAATACAGGCCATTTCAAGTCTCATCTTTCAATGCTCAGAACAGTTCCCCTGTTGTTTGCTGCTAATTGTTTACTTTTTATCCAATTTGCACCCTATTTTCAGATTTTATTAAGTGGTAAAATGAAAGATGTGTACCCAATTTGAAGTAATTTTGATACATAGTTTTAATTATTTTAGTAATTTAGTAAAATAAATTCATTTATACCTATTAAAAGGTCCCTTGGATCATGATATTTGAATAATTGTTCTGAAATCTTTTAATGCACATCTTACAAGTGTATAGATAAGATTTCCTATGGGTAATATTCTGTCAATTTTAAGGCTATAGTTAATATTTTTCACTGTTTTAGACTTTTATAATTTTCTTTCCTTCTTTTATGCTAAAGTAATTAGCAGATTTTATACCCTTAGGAGATTTATGCACAATGTAGATGTTAAGATATATACAAAGTTTCAAGGATATCTGAATTAAATTGCAACGCGTGGAGCATTTTGAATGGTAAAAAATTTTGTTTTGAGAAACAAAAGGCTAACATTTTTAAATCATAATGGGAGTTCGTATATCGTCATGCGTATCACATTTGCTAGGTTGTGTTTCCTTTAAGTATCGTAGCGCTCTTATCCGTTCCCGCTCTAAAATGAAATCGCCATAACAATCGACTCCATAGATTTATGCACAACTACAGTTCTATAGGAAATCAAATTATGGCTATTACATTTGTACTTATAGAAAGTCCGTTATATCTTGTATAATTCTATATGATTTACACACCAGTGGGCAATAAATTTGCCTGATATCGTAGCAAGATATCTGTGAATTTCACAATGACACCTCTTAATATTTTGGAGAACAATAAATATCCCACATTATCCTTTTTACTTCAGAAAAATATTTCTCCTCTCATTCAGCCCCAAACGGAGTTTTCATGGTTTTGAAAACCTTACAATCAGCAGAATGCGCGGTACTCAGATAATGCAAGGAGCCACCGCTGATATTGCTGGCTAAGCTAGGAAAAAAAAATGATTTTGTTGTTTAACGACGCTGTCAATTGCCAGGATCACATCAGCGTCGCCGGTGTGCCGGAATTTGGTCCCGCAGGAGTTCTTTTACATGCCAGTAAATCTACTGACATGGAGCTGTCGTTTTTAAAAGCACACTTTAAAAACCATCGGCCTGGGCCGGGTTTGAACCCGCGACCTTGGGATCAGCAGGCCAGCGTCTAACCAACTGAGCCACCCAGACCGACTGGCTAAGCTAGGGGAGGGGGTTGAGCGAGGAGAGGTGTGTTGTGTCGTAGAAGTTGCGTCTCAGATCAGGCGCTGTCTCGCTAGACCAGATATTGCGATGCCAGAACTAAACAGTCACGGAACAAGTGAGTGGGGCATCGGAAGTGCAGTCAGGTAAAGAAAACATCCGACAGCAGTAGCAAGAGCAGCAGGAGTAGTAATAATGGTGGCGGTGATGATAGTTGTACCAGTAATGCAATTGAAGACCTCAGGTGCAAAAGCGTACAGATCCTCTTCAGACCGAAATGAGTTATGACCGGAATCATGCATTTGTTGTGGTGCAAAACAACATACATTTTCATTTGGAAGTTCCTAAAATTTGAGTAAGAAGGTGAAAGCATTTGCAAAACAGCAGAAATTCTGGACTTGTGATGTTTTGCTACTGACGCGGTGCACCATGTCTGACAGTGCTCAGTAACAGAAGACCACGAGAGCGTATCAAATTTGTATTTAGGAGAACATGCGCGGGACACCTCTCACACTTAAACCTACATAAATCCATAGTGGCTACCACCCCCACAGGAGGAAGGCATGAAGTGAAGGAACCACAGATAGAAAAGGTCGCTGGCAGACAGGCCACAGATAGGCACCGAAGTCCCTACAATTCCTGGCTTCAAGATCCGTCCTACGGCTCGAGGTACCTGGAAAGGATGATGAACCAAGCAACTATAGTGTCCGCGGGGAGTAACTCTTTCCTTTGGGCAAGCATACGCGCCATCTGTCCGGCACCACCATACGCCACAAAACTTAAGACCATACCTGAAACTTCTCACCAAAGCGGTCCGGATTCGATCTCAGGCGACCACATGTGGGATTCATGGTGGACGAAGCGGCGCTGGGGCGTGTTTCCTCCAGCTTCTACAGTTTACCCCGTCATCTGATTCCACCGGTGCTCCATCTTCATTTCATGTATCGTCAGTGTCACCGCCTGCGGTGCCATATGTAGTAAAAGCGGACTACCAAAAACACCTGAAAGAGAGAAGGAAACAGAATGGATGGGAAATGATGTAAAAGAAATCATGGTAAATGAGAAACCACCCCAGAATTCGCCAACTGACCAGGGAAACCCATCAAATACCAAAGGTCAGGGTAGGGGTCGAAGGGAATCGAATGTGAGACTTCCCGAGTACTAGCCTCACACGTTACCGCGGATCCATCTCGCTCGGTCCGCTTATGCATTGCTCGCTCAACTTTCTCTTTTACTCTAGTAATTTTATTTTATTTTCTAGAGAGTCATGACACAATTCCATTCACCCCTATCCAACAGATTCAGCTAAATATGTAGGCATCCAAAAGCTTTTATTCTGCTCTTGAGCTACTGATTCGGCAAATTTTATCTCGGGAGGTTGTTAAAAAACGAATGTTTGCATATCTTCAGTAACTTCAGTTGTGAGTGAGTTTAGTAATGTTTGTGCTGGAACGCACTAGCAGCTCCCATGTAAGGTAGCTTTTGCATTCTCAGTTTTCTTTGCAATCTAATTCAAGTTTAACTACGTTAATATGAGGAATAGTTATGTGTTTAACTCATTTTCTGTAGGTCCAAAGGCTCCAGGGCCCCCGCAGAACCTTACTGTGGGATCATGTGAGTGGGTAAATCGAACGCTTTGGTGTGAACTCAGCTGGGATCCGCCTGCCATATCTGATCTTCCAGTGCGACGCTACAAAGTTTTCTGGAGCAGAAGAGTTCATGAGGATGTGGCATCAGTCTTAGTGAATCATCAGATGGTTGACTGGGTAAATTTTAAGATTTAATTTGTATCGATTCAGATGCATTCCATATTCATTTTGACCAGACCGAGAATCTGCACGTAAATGCATGCTGTATTGAAGGGTAAAGTTTAAGCAATATATTTACCGTGTGTTCTTCTCGAAGTGTGGCATGTCATGCTATATATCTTCATTTGTCTAGCTGCTGAATTTAGAATTCAATCCGTCTAATGCTCCCGTGGTGGCACATGACGTATGTGGGAGAAGTTGCGTAGCAAGCACGGCGTTCAGTGCAAACTTCGTGGAATTCTGGATAATTCATAATAAAATCATTCACACAGACTTGGGCATCCTTCTGATATTGTTCTTCCATCACAATCCTATTCCGAAAGTGGTCTTCCACGATAAATGTCAATTGCTCGGCATCAATATTGTTCGTCGAAGAGATGTAAACAACTAATCTCTAAACACTTTCTCAACAACTTAGATGTTCTTTTCCTTTAAATGTACATTCAGTGTGAACGGAGGTGAAAGTATAACCTCTGTGAATATACAAGAGATAGGACCAATATCCCTCCAGCAGCCATTTCCACTAAAGTAATGGTGTGGATCTTTTATTTACTTCTCCCCAACATAAAATTCGTCTGTGTTTTCTTTATTATTGTTAATCATTTGTAATAGTCTATGACTTGTTCGTACTTCACAAATCTAATGCTGTGTTCTATATGCAAATAAATAGTGCTGAAAAAGAAGTTACTCCGACAGTAAGCAGATACTTGCCTCGAATGTTTCAAAATAGTTCACATTCCAGCCAGAACGGCGTTCGTTACGTTATTAGTACTCTTCACACTAAACATCGTGCTTGCTAGGCAGATTCTCTGCCACACGTGTACTACGTTAAGTGCTTACCGTTAGAGCTGACACATAAAAACGGCTCAAAACAATAACGTCATAGCAAAGTTTGAAATGAACAGTTACTATGTTATATTTCTGTTTAGAAATAAATGCAATAAAATAAGGGCTTTTCCGCTTTTCTTATATTAAGAGGTTTAAGACAAATACACGTATTACTTAATTCTGCACATAATTTCATATTTGGCCATTTTATCGCGTTTCTTATAGAAAGCCACAATGGACAGACTTTTTGAAGTGAAAAAGAAGTTTAGGAAAACAACGTGAAAAAATCCACTGCAAATGTTTAGAATTTGTGGCACTATTAACAATGAAACGTCATTGTCTTCATGGGGCCCTAATGACCAAGTTGTCGACGGGTCCTTAAACATCGCCACTCACTCACTCACTCCCTCACTCACTCACCCACTCACTCACTCACTCACTCACTCACTCACTCACTCACTCACTCACTCACTCACTCATTGT
This sequence comes from Tenodera sinensis, assembly GCA_030765045.1. Lineage (NCBI taxonomy): Eukaryota > Metazoa > Arthropoda > Insecta > Mantodea > Mantidae > Tenodera > Tenodera sinensis. The sequence continues at coordinate 113,139,237 of CM060964.1, forward strand.
CTTGTTATTATACCCTTGCCCTACTGCTTGTTTCATAAATGGTGCTTAGCGAACTTTAAAGTGATTTCTGAGAAATAGTGACTTTGCTCTTCAGACGGGTAAGTTTGAGTTCTACTGATATTTGGATCGATGGAGTTCTGAAAATACGCTGACCTCCCATTTCACTGTCGGTGAAAGAGTACAACCAGAAAAAAATACATTTAGTGTACTATTCTGTGTGTCCACATACAGAATACCATATAGAGTAGGTTCTTACTTTCATGTAATTGAACAATTATTCATCTTTATTAAGCACATATATGACAGGCTTTAAATCATCTCTGGGTTCACTTATACCAGGTGGCCCATCTCATCCTGAATCGGGGTAAGTAGATAACCCTTGTGCGTTAAAACAGATGCAGAACGCTCTGGGGCAAATACAGTCTTAGTGACAGCAGTGGCGGAGCGAAGCCAAGACGAGAGATGAGAGGTAGTTGCCAGGCTCAACTATTGTGTGTAGTCCGTCATAATAGACTATAAACAACCGAAAAGGTTCTTATGATGTTTTGCACCTTACTTACAGTTTACTTTCCAGGAAATAAACTATCTCCCCTATATTATCTAACATTACGGATTACTGATTGTAAAGTACCATAACAAAATACATCCAAACATGAGCTCACGTAATGTTTCATTGGCATTTGTTCGTTCCTTATTAATATTATTGTTGTATTTTATTATTAGTTATTGTTATTATAATTGTTATAACTATATTATTATTGTTATTATTATTGTTGTTGTTGTTTATATATATTGCCGTCGGAGCGGTACGGCCCGATTGCCTGACCCACCTGGGGATTGGCTGAACAACAGCCCGAGCACACCAATAGCCAGTGTGCGGCACCTCCAGTCTCCCAAAAATTAGTTTTCGGTAGTTCTAGTAGGTTCTCTTTCTAGAACATTCCCTTTCTGTCCGGGGCCTATATAAAGGGCTGACGAGCGCCTGGAGGACAATATAGTCGAGTTGAGTCGAATCGAGACAGATGAATATTAGAGTCAACAGTGGAGTTGAGCTGAGAGTGGACAGATTTCCAGTAGGCAGTTTGTAGCCGAATGCAGTGGATAGTGCCGAACTGTAGTTCAGTTCTGAATTGTGACTCAGCAATTAATTTGTGATTAGAGCCGACGCATCAGGTTTTTTTCCCCTGTGTGTGGAGCAACAGCGTCTCACTTTTAATGTTTGCGCTATGCTAAGAGCAAGTGATAAATAAAGTGTGTTTAGCAAAAACTGGCATTTTCATTTGTCACATGTTTTTCCTAGTTTAAAGTGAACAAGCAATTATTCAAAAGAGAATATAGGACTCTTTAAATACTACATTAGCAGCAGAGGAGCTGAAAAAGACGACGGAGGGCCTCCATTGTATTAAATCCTTTATAAATAGCATCTTTATAAGCATCATAAAGCAAGAAACGGTGTCATATTATATTTATAATTATTAAACTCTCCTTTTTCGAGTTTTCATTTGCCGGTACATTCTCATTTTCGAAATCTTTCACATGTCGCTTCTGACGGCATAAATGAATGAAATTCTCTACACCTCCTTTTAAATTACATAATAAAGATTACGAGACTTATTTTTGTTAACATGCTCAGTTTTTATTGTTTATTTATACCACCAAACTTACTGTTGGTGTTTTTAACCGCGTGTGGGCAATGTTTGAGGGGTAGAATTGGAACTGAAAAATTCCATGCCGCAGCTGGGATTTGAACCACAGATCCTTCGCTCACCACGTGGGTGCTCTCACCATTAAGCTACTGTGACAAATTAACTGAGTGTCATTGAATTCTCCAACCGATTCGCATTTCTCCCGGTAAACCACAAAGGCAGTCTCACATCAGAGACAATTACCCCAATTTACTGTCTTACTATCTTAAGTACTTTATATCCCGGTATTAAATAACCTTTAGGCGGCAATTATAACTTATTTATGCCAATAAACTTACTGTTGGTGTTCTAAACACACCACATATGCCTTGTGGGCTTAGTTATGATGCTATCAAATAGTGGATAACACTGATATTCCGTAAATTTTTAAGCGAGAGAATTAAATGCCATGTTTAACATTTATTTTCTAACAGACTAGTAGCACAATTAAAAATTAACCCTACAATCTACTAATGTATCATTAAAAAGTTTCATTATGATAATCTATATGTATAAAAATCAATTCCCGTGCGTTAGTCTCGCGAAAGCTTGAAAATGACTCGACCGATTTCAATAATTTCTATTTGGTTCGTCTCAGTGCTCGGATAGTTTGGAAAAAATCTGGTGTGTTGCACTCACATGACTGTCTCTACTCTTATACAAACCATTCTTACAAACTCTTATTCCTATATTTTCTTCGTCTTAAGATAAACAATGTGTACAAATTATCTTATTATTTATTTCCTTGTAGGTGCAAAGGGAGTATTAGAATACAGTAGGCTTTGTGCAATAGTCAAATCTTCTAAAGCTTTGAGATTCCTTCTCTTTGCACACTTAACATATAAAAAAATGAACGATGTTCCATTTCACGGAAGTTTTAAGTTTTCCGAAACTCACACACATAACAAGGAATATCTCCGAAATGGTTCACCCTAAAAGTAAATTTATTCAGACATAAACTGTGTATTTTAGCAAGATCTACATTTTTTTACAGTATGACTTGGTCTATCTCTAACGGTTTACCAGTTATGCAAAAGTCGTCCAGAGTAAATACGACTACGGGGACGATAGCCAGAAAATTCAAAATATACATTTCATTTGTCATAAAAGTATCTCAAACATATGACAGTTTAATCAAAATTGTTAGAGCCATTTTCAAGAAAATCAGAATTTTCGATAAATTTTCTATGTAGAGGGTAGTTTAGGGTGGGACTATTTTCTTCAAAATCTTTATACCGCATCCTTGAAAGACATCAAACTTAAATACCAACTTTGGTTTTTAACCGACTTTTCGTTTTTTACTTATGCTGTCCACAGACTGACAGACACACAGACACACGGACCATTTTCCAAAAATGAATTTTTTTTATTCAGGGGACCTCTAAACATATATTTCCGGTGAAATCTCGACATCGAATTTTTGGGTGGGATACAATACTTCCTCTACTTACCAGTAGAGAAAGTGAAAATGCATGTTGTTTGTCTCTTATGGACTGCTATACCATTTATCCGAATGCGATGAAAATTGGCACATCTTTTTTTTTTTTTTTTTTTTTTTAATCCCCATAGAGATGGTTCGTATGGCATCCATTTTACTATGCAACGTATTACATTAAAAAAGTTTTCTCTGCTCGATTTTCCTTTACGTAACATTCACATGTCCATTATTACCTGCCCTTCAACAACAATGCATACAATTTTCTATGATTGAAATAGAAATGCATCGTTTTACATTCATAGGGTTTTCCATACTCACTTTTCTTTTACGAAACATGAACACATTTCTTTCTGTACTCCCACTCCCAAAAACAACACGCTAAATGTTCTATATGTTTGAAATAGATATGCATCGTATTACATTCACAGAGTTTTCTCTACTCTTCCTTTTGTAACACATTCACATGTTCTTCTCTACTCGCTCTTCAACATACAATTTAGACAATTTCCTATATGATTGAAATACAAATGCAACGTATTGCATTCACATTATTTTCTTAACTCAATTTCCGTTTACGTAACACATTCATATGTATTTCTCTTCTCAGGTATCTGTAAACAATTCGTGTAGTTTTGTATATTGTCGAAATAGAAATGCAACGTGCTACGTTCACACGCTTTTCGCTAATTGGTTTTCTTCCTGTGTATTTGTGGTTGTTCGACAGTACTTTTGTATATCTTCTCGGTGTTTTTATTTATTTAGGTTTTCTTTTTTTATTTCTTATAGTGTATCCTAAGAGTCTTAATTAAATATTTCTTTAAGTATGTTAAGTAATATCTTTTAATGTCTCCAAAGAAACACAAGGCTATTGAACAAGTGTAACCTAAGTCCGAAAGTTTTAGCGATAATTCGTCAAACCACAGGCAACGTATTTCAGCTAGTATACTATATTTTCAAGAAATTATTATATTGCTTACAGAAATTTTTCAAAACACCAACAAAAATAAAAACGTTAATATGTAATGAACTAATTTTAATATATGGAAGAAAGATTTTGTACATATTCGAGTAGATTAAACAGTGATTAGGGCATTAAAATTTCGAATTAAACGAACGGAAATTGTGAATTTTAGAAGTTTAACAGATGGGTATCCTTAAGGGAGAAAGTGAAGATAAAAACAATGAAGATTTACTGCTATTCTTTCATGTACCTATTTCAGTAAGACTTGATTCAATCGTTCCGCATATTGTGGCGAATCACAGGCATTTTCTTTTTCTATTTAAATAAGTGTTCACAGACTAAAATCGTATTTTAATTTTCATTCATCTTCGTATATGGGCCTTCATCCTTTGAGGATGACATGTACACCCCTTCGGCCCAGAATATATTATAATATTTCAATTGAAATTGTCGGTTCAAGTGCTCCTATTTTTAATAGTATTCCTCAGTGCTTCCGATTCAAGCTGTTAAACAATGTTTGTGTTTATTAATGAAAAATATTTCATGGAAGTTATAAATGTGACTACAACGACATAGATGATTATCATAGAGATATTATGGACTGAAGGATGTTATAAGGATATGAGGATATGTTTTTTGCAAACAATACCTTCAGTTGTGATGCTGCAGGGGTTGCGGACTTCAACTGAGGAGTCTTTCTTACGAAGTCTTATTAATAATTACAAGGAAGCTGGCACTTCAATTAGTTACATACTTAAATGTCACTAAAACTATTGTTTAATGTGCTTTTTCACAAGTATACATAAAGCTCTTACAGGAACGCAATGTGTATTTACAGTGTACACGATTTATAACTGAGCAAGCATCCTTTAGTTTCATTTAAAGTTATCCATCTACTTCTGCTTTCAAATGATTTGATATAATAATATTACCTATATATTAGCATCTTGATATTTGGAATTTACTGTGTAATTGCATTAATTCATACATAAGCAAGCTGCGACAACACGGATAGCATCAAGTTTCCATTTGCGACTGAGGTTACCCGGAAGTGTATAGGGGTACCCATTGGTATCCACAACAGCGGCCATCTCAGTTATCTCCCCATCAGGTCCTACGTCTTGCAGGTGAGCCCATGCGTTTGTCTGGGCCTTCTTGCTCCTGAGTACATGGGTGATGTAGTAGATGGATTGGCAAGGAGTGCCGTATCCTCGGCAGAGGGAATTGCTGCATACGGCACTTGTAACATACCGAGGGTATGTTCGTTGGCCGAGATCCACAAGGCTCATTGAACTTTGGCAGGCACATGATGCTTCTTCTTGTTCCCTGAATGACGAACCGCTGCTGTTTTGGTTGCGTTTACTTAAAACAATTGCGCTTTGGTTTGCTTCATGGTTCATTGTTCCCTTGGTGGCGGAGCCGAGAAGTGTGTTTAGCCTGTGAAATAAATATAGGTGCCCATTATAGATATCTGTATAGTTAATCTACAATAAAATTGCACATAACAGTGCAACATAAGTAGCATTTCCAATTCAATATGGGAGAGATGATAAAAAATATTAGGTTTATTTCTTAAGGTTAGAAGAAGCATGATAAACATCTGTCATGTTGAGCCGATAACAACAGAATATCCTTTCGCTGCAGAACTTGTAAGTTTTCCACCATAGTATAACCTGATTTGTTTCAAACGTACCCACTTCCCTAGATCGCAATAGCAATTTCCCTCCGTAATATTTCCACCCTGAGATAAGCAATCTTCGATTCCACCCAGTTCTCCATATGACTGGCCTGAAAAACTATTAAGGGACCAAAAATTGAACCAATAAACGATATTATAATTGATATGAAATGCAGGAGTGGCACGGATACTGCCTTTGTGAAAGAGTTTTGCTATGACTGGTGCACAAACAAAAGCTAAATCAATATAACATGATTCATTCACCATTCTAGAGAAAGAATTGAAGAATTGTTTCCGTGTGGTTAAACAGGTCGGAAACTGCGAGATTTATATTAGAATTTTCATCAGCGATATGGAGACAAATATTGAAGTGGTCATCGAACGGCAAAAGGAAAACCGATATCGTTAGCGTGGCTTAAAAGTGTAACAATTAAGTGTTTTAATAAAGAAAAATTTAACTTTTGACTGTATTTCGATGTTTCTGCTACATTATATTTTATTTAAACAGAAAATTCAACGAGGCATTGCCTCTGCTAATGAGAACATGGGCAACTAGCTTGTAATTTTACTCTTCAGACCTTCGGCCATATTTTGGGGCAGGTAAGATACTCTACTTATCCAGTATCTGCTCAAGGAATATGGGAAGTCACGCTGGCAGAGGGGAGGCCTAGAATCATCAGTACAAACATAAACAGCTGGTTCTATTATGGGCCGTACACCTCACTCCACTTTGAGGTTCATAATAAAGTATAATTTCTCGTTCCAACATAATACGTACACACTATCTGTGTTAAAGAATAATAATCACAACTTTAATCAAACTACTTAAAATAAATTCTGCTGAACGTTTAGGTAAACTAGCCAAGACGCTTAACTATCCGTATTTAATAATAAAAATCCTTGAAGAAATGGAAGCTGTTGGAAATTAAAGCACTGTGTGACATCCAAAGGTGGGCGTGTCACTAGACGTTTGCGGACCTGACCACATAATCTTAGTTGACTTAAATTTCTTTGACTGCGAGAACAACCTGTTGAAGTATTTGAGAGAGTTTTGCTGATAATCAAGACAGCTAAAATACCTCAATGCAGTGTGTTCTAAGTATCCTCATTGGAATGAACACTTGTTTTGGGGCATATTGAAAGAATCACCTTAGCAGTAGTAGAGCTGTTGGTGGAAACACAAGCAATAATGGCCTATGCCGACGACCTCATGATTTTGACGGAGAGTAGAAAGGAAACTGAAGATAAATCTAGGATAATAAAGAATAAACTAGAAAAATGGTGCAAAATTGCTAAATTGAAAGGAAAACTGGAAAGGAACCTAATAATAAATATAAATAATGAACCCCTAAAACGAGAAAAGAATCTGAGATACTTAGGCCTACAGTTAGATGAAAAGCAAAATTACAATACATGAATACATAGAATAAGAACAAAAGTAATAAAGGTAAAGGTGAAACCTGCAGCGTTAGCAAATAAAACTTAGAAGGTACCAATAGAAGTGACAAGAATGTATAATACTAGCAGTGTGATTGACATAATTGGCCATGGAGCAGCAATTTGGGCACATACGATGAAATGAAAGAAAAATGTAACAATTTTAAGAACTCGGAGGCAAATTTTTTGGAGAATTGCTGGAGCAACAAAATTTACATTCACAGTGGCATTACAAGTACCCTTAGGGATATGGCCGATACAATTGCAAATTAAACAAATAGTAGCTGATTAGTGCTCAAAATAAAATAATTTAGAGAAAACTGATGAAATAATTGGAAGACCATATGATACTAAACAGGAAATACGAAGGTATTTTTTATGAGTGGCAAGTGGAATGAAACGATTTCGAAGAAGGAGAAGAAGGGTACATCATGTCTTACCTAATATTAACCAAAAGTTGGGGATAAAAGAAGGTTTAATACATGTCATGGACCCTATAAGACATACTATAAATAGTTAAAAGACAATAAGAGGAATGAGTGAGAGGGGTTTAAGGGCCCATCGACAAGTTGGTCATTTGAGCCCATAACAAGAGGATATTTCTGGCATTTTTGGGAACCAAGATGATCCGGAACATGTAATTACCTAATATTAACCAAAGGTTAGGGATGAAACATTTCAAACTGAAATAAGGTTTAATACAAGTCATGGGCCCTATAAGACATACTATAAAATAATTGAAATACAAAAGCAGTGAGCGAGCGAGCGAGTGAATGAGTGAGTGAGTGAGTGAGTGAGTGAGTGAGTGAGTGAGTGAGTGAGTGAGTGAGTGAGTGAGTGAGTGAGTGAGTGAGTGAGTGAGTGAGTGAGTGAGTGAGTGAGTGAGTGAGTGAGTGAGTGAGTGAGTGAGTGAGTGAGTGAGTGAGTGAGTGAGTGAGTGAGTGAGTGAGTGAGTGAGTGAGTGAGTGAGTGAGTGAGTGAGTGAGTGAGTGAGTGAGTGAGTGAGTGAGTGAGTGAGTGAGTGAGTGAGTGAGTGAGTGAGTGAGTGAGTGAGTGAGTGAGTGAGTGAGTGAGTGAGTGAGTGAGTGAGTGAGTGAGTGAGTGAGTGAGTGAGTGAGTGAGTGAGTGAGTGAGTGAGTGAGTGAGTGAGTGGTGTTTAAGGGCCCGTCGACAGCTGGGTCACCTGGGCCCGCAACAAGAGGATATTTGTGGCATTTGTGATCCGGAACATGTTTTACTTGAATGTATAAAATAAGAAGATATATGACAAGCATGAAGAGAAAAAATTGCTATTAAATTTACATGGGATATTTGAAGAAACCAAGGGGACCATAAAGTACTTGAAGAAACAGCTGGAACAATATCCAAAATAGCAATTGAGAAATATGTTGAGGAGAAAACACCTGGGTATACAAGAAGACAAAGAGGAATACAATCAATAGAGGAAATAACTAAGGTTTTCAGAATGGATTACGTTAAAACAACAATTACCGATGAAGTGTAACATTGCAGGAATTGAACAGAGAGAAGAAGAGGAACCAGATGAAGGTAAGGAAATAGATAGTGAACCAGAGAGAATCAACAGGAGACACTATTGGACAATAACAGAAAGACAAGAGGCAACAGTTAGAAAAGGATTTGTCCGAAATGGTTAATTGGAGAAATCACTAAATATAAATAGCAGTGATATTGCAAAGGAAGAACAAAATAAAAGTAATACCGTTTTGAAGAACCGGCGGTCCTCCAAGTCATAGCTTCAACACATGTGACACCAGTTGAGGAGAGGTCTAAACACCATGATTGATTGTGAGCTATATCAAAGAGATGCCCAACGGACTATGAATAATAGATATTTTCTGAAGGAAGAGATTAATTAAATAAATTAAAAATAGAACTTTAAATTTCTAAATGTAATACTAGTTAAAATTCATAAGATAGAAAACTGTTAGGTACAAATAGAAATATTATTAGAAATTAAAAAAATTATTTTGTTGTTTAACGACGCTGTCAATTGCCAGGATCACATCAGCGTCGCCGGTGTGCCGGAATTTTGTCCCGCAGGAGTTCTTTTACATGCCAGTAAATCTACTGACATGGAGCTGTTGTTTTTAAGCACACTTAAAAACCATCGGCCTGGGCTGGGTTTGAACCCGCGACCTTGGGATCGGTAGGCCAGCGTCTAACCAACTGAGCCACCCAGACCGACGAAATATCATTAGAAACTTGAAAGTTAATAGAGGGCGGTAATAATAATTTATAGTTACATTGTATTATATAAATTAAGGCTTGTATATTATCTACATAGGAATGTACTGAAGTAAAGACAATAACAAAGTGGACAAAAGTTTTCAGAGTTAGCCGGGTTTTTACCGTGTTATAGATTCAAGATGTCAAGGCACAAGAAATCCAGTTTTCATATTTATTTATCCTCATTGGAACAATTAAGAGGAATTTCTGCACCACTTTAAATTAAAATAAAGGTCTATGTAATTTGTATATCAGTATAACAATCGTTCATCGTGAAATATGTACCTCATTTAAGATCATATGCGAATATCTAATAAAAATCCTTCTAGGCTTTACCGACTAACATAACTTCACGTGAACTGCTAATAGCAATTGTATTTGTCTATTGCACTCTTAAAACACAAATCAGAGCGGGATTATGTATTGAACCGTACCATTCCGACTTCTTGCAGAAGCCAATACACCCGGGCGAAGATCCTTCCTCCGACTGTTCCCTTAGTTCTTCCGACAAGGATGCACTAGCGGTGCATAGACAGCAAGTGACTGCATAAAGAACTGCCGCCTGTAAACATAAACATCCATTTACTTACATAACTATTAGTTGTTAGCGTAAACTAAAATGCATACTCAAACACACATTCTAATATTGTATTGCATATTACATGCACATCTCCAAAATGCTTTCACTACTTTAGAAATATATCTCACGCAATGTTTCAATGCTAAGTCCTGCTCACTGCAAATTGCTTATTTTAGAGCGTTTTCGTACGGTGTAGGCTTCTATAAAACCGAAAAAATTCTACCTTTCAGATTCCTTTTCAAGAAATGAGCTAAACACATTGGAAAGTGTTGCTTTTAGATGTTTTAGGTATGCACAAGTATATAATGATAATCAACAGTAAAATGTCAATTATTATTAAATTGGCGATACTAAAGGAGTGCTCTCCCAACATAGGTATGAATAATTACTACATTACTACGTTAATGCCTTCATTTTAGATACATCTTGGTATCTATTTCGAAATGGCTTCTCATTACAAAATGATATTTTCACAACCGGAGTAGAAATATACAGTGTTTCAACTATAAATATTTAAATTTGCCTTCCAAACATGTTCAACCCTAGCATTACCAAGCCTTATTTCATAAAGATAACCAAGATAACTTTGTGACCACCACTAGCAACAAAATGTTTCAGCAATTTTTAAAACAAAGTTATTTTAAAAGTGGGTAATATATCTTGTCATGTTTATAAAGGTAATGTTTAACACTGTTTAACCATTCATTTTTTTACTTTTTTACATGAATCACATTAGATTATATGTCAATCCTTATTACAGAGCTTACACTACCAACGGAGGTGACCACCACTGGTATAGGTCGCGCGTTACTTCTTGACGAATGAAAATTTTATATGAAAGGTTGAATGCGAGTCTCTACTCAGCTTTTGCGGGAACGAGAGAGAGGAGGTACAGTCTGCAGTGAGATGACGCGCATGCTTCTGAGCTGAAGTAGTACAACACTACAAATAAATTTATGACACTTGTAGTAATATCAGCCACACGTATTATACACTATACCTCTATAACTGTTTCCACTTAACTTTCTTGCATTTATTCTATTCCCGACATCTCTCCCTCGTCTGAATTGCTATTTTCGTTGCATGCATACATACATCCGTACCGCACAAAACTTCTGCAGTCGACTGTATACACACACGTGACAGAGGAAAACAGAGGTGTCTGTTATCGTAGCATAAATATTTGCTGACCTGTTTATTAAGGGTAGGCTCACTCATTGGATTTCTGCTCAAGGTCATTCGTCAAGAACGAACGCGCAACCTATAACAAGATATCTCAGCCATTTTTAAAACAAATTTACTTTAAAATGAAATTGGATATTATACCCTGTCATGTTGATAAAGGTAACATTTAACGTTGTTTAAATATTTCTTGTTATCCTTGTTTATCACATTATACCGACGGGGCAGTACTTTAAGACCACCTTGACATTCCATTGTTTCTCATAAAGACCGACAGTAAAAAATGTGACACAATTACGCCATTCAGTAGTAGAAACAGTGGTTGACAATTACTGTTAACTGCATGCCTTTAATAAAAAAAATTAAAAGAGAAAATTTGAAAAATTAAAGAAGGTGGGCGTAAAGTCCTCCCGCTGGTAATGTAAGGGTTAATTCTAACACTGTGAAACTCTGTTACTTTGATCTTTTTAAAACCAACACTTTAACTAATTATAGACAATACCTATTGTGCCAGTAATAGGTAAAATAATAGAAGGAATATGATAACGATGTATTGTCTGAATTTCAGTTTGGTTTTCTATGTGATAATAGTACTATCGATGCTATTTTGAGAGTAATTGGTGAAATTACAGACTTTTGAAGATAAGGTTGCTCCTTGTGATCTAAGTAAGCCTTTTGACTATGTTGAGTGTAATATATTAAATAAATGTCCTTACTATGGTATGGGGCAGCCTCCTAATCTTTTTTTAAATCCTACTTAATGCAAAGTGAAAAATATGTCGTAAACAATACTGGGACCCAAATCAAAGTTCCCAGAAGTTAAGCTGGGCGTGCCCCAGGGTTCAGTATTGGGACCTATATTGTAGTTCATCAAGGTTTCAGAATTCGTATACCTCATTCGTTGCCTATTCTACTATATTTTAATATACATAGTAGTTTAAGAAGTACATAATCAATGGCGGTATATTCAATAGCACAGGCCACTAACTGGTTTAGAGCCAATGGTTTTCTAATCAATGAGGGTAAAACACAAAATCTCATCTATAACTCAAATCATGCTAGCTTATGCTCAAATATGATATTTATTTTCTAAACATTGTTATTGCACAGAAATTATCTCTAAATTCGCATATAAATCATGTAATACATTGTCTAGAGCTTTGAATTTGCTCAAAAGTTAAAGATGTTTTGTGCCTAAAACTATATTCGTAATGCATATTTTCCTTCCCCCCCCCCCCCACTCTATACCTTATTACGACTTGATTTTATGAGGTAATGGCGGTAGCATTAATAATGTTTTGTTGCTACAAAGTAAAGCGATTTGAATTGCATCTAAATCATCATTTAAAGCACGTTATATACCTCTATTTGTTAAATTCAGGACCCTTACTGTGATTGGTTTGTTGGTTAGTGGTGGTGTGTGGTTTGTTGTGGTAATATAAGTTAAACTCACTCGTAATAACGGTGGCAGCTTACATTTATATTGTATATAGACACTTTCACAGATTGAATAAATCTTTAAATAATTATTTTATTGGATTAAATTGTGTAACATTTTAGATGACAGTATGCAGATATGGACTAATACTGATTTTAAACACAAGCTTCATAACCGACTATTTAGTTAAACCTTTTATGAAGTAGATAACTTTTTTTAAATTTAAAAGTTGGCTTTATAATTTACTTTATATTACATTGTCTATTACAGATTTCTATTGCTTAATGATGATAATAAATGTTGAAGATTGAACATAATTTATAGTTTTTATATGCTACGTTCTAGTTCTTCCAAGGATTTTACTCTTGCTTTCTTGCTCTGCCTTATAAAACTCTTTAACTAATGTTTATTTTGTCTTAAGGCTACACTAATAAATTCTTTTAAGCAATAACCAAACATCGAAGTATATAAACCGATGGAAGAAGTTGTTCACATTTATGTCTCCACATGGAATTGCAGAAGTGTTTCTCGTTTGTGAACTACTTATTTGATGTAATAAACTAAATTTAGTTGACTAACCTTTATAACAGTGGAAGCCTTCATAATGTAGGAGATGATGTTGCTCGAAGTGCTGTAGGTATACTTCTGGTATCTCTTACTAGACCAGAATAGGAAACTATGAATCGGCTACACCTTTTATAAGGACTGAAAGCTACGAAATTGTCATGGAAACCGTGTGCGTCAAGACATTGTGTCAATGGTCAGTGTGAGTGTAAAACACAAAAGAGAGACAGAAGTGAGGGTAGTAATGTGAGTTGGCGTCTCTCTTATTCTTGTCTCAACTTAGATAATAGTAACATAGGTTCTAAAAGCTCCATTATCTTGTTTCATGGCCCATTGTTATTTGCTTATTATTTTCTCCTCGAGGTAAATGGACTGCCTTTCTTCACTAGAGGTAACATTATAGAAAAAACTTACTTCTGAAGAACATGCCAGGGTGTTTAGTTCACTTCGCAAAATCTTTTGCAGGTGACCAAATTGCTAAACTTACCAAAAAGTGACCTGGTTTTTCCTTGTCCTATTAATTAGAATTTTCTCCTTCATTTCAGATATAATTTACCAATGTAACCACAATGCTTGTATTTAAATGTGTCATTTTGTATTGTAAATTCTGTGCACTTCACAGGAAAAAAAATAATTCCTACACACATTAAAGTAAAGAGATAAGTTAGCACATCTCACAGAGGAAGTTTTGGTCTACAAATTTGGTCCGCGGTTAAGTTTCGCAGCTTCTGTATGTTCAAGCTGTATCGCTTCTTTCCTTGCAAACCAATGTTAATTGTTACTCCATTGTTTGCTTTCAATACCCTCTTCTGTAAACGACATTTTCAGGAATAGATGACCTGTTTCCCTAAAATTATTGAATATAGATCAATTAAATTTTGGATACATATTAACTAATTACACATCACACACTTTAAAATAGAAATTTAAGCTACTTTAAAAAACAAACTCCTTACGATGTCATTTTCATAACGTTTAAGCTAACTTTAAGATATATGTTGCTTATCGGGCTAAAGTAAGTTTGTTATAAAATGCACTTTTAAATTAATTGCTTCTTAAAAATAACTTTTGTTCAGTTGTGAGTTTCGGCTTTTGCATACATATGGTAAAGCTTAGTGGCACAACACACTTGCCTCACGCTAGTAACTACTAAACTAGTTATAACCATTGAGCAAACTATTTCCAAATGTTCACTTGAAAATTACTCGGTAAAGAGAAGTTTGAACGTTGAAAAATATATAAGATATAACCCAGAAAAACGTAATGGAAATCCCGTTTATGTTAACTGGCCTGATATTCTGCTTGAATACGTTCCATAAAACAGTGCACACTTACTTTAAGTGCATAATTTAGAAACTGATATGTGCACCAAACTTCGCAAACAGGCTTCAAGATATTTTGAAAAAGAAATGTTAGGAATATAAAAAAAAGTCTCAAACGTGAATATCCTCCGTTCGGGGTGATTTAAATTACTAAGTAAGTTCCTCAGTTCTATTCCGATATCGAAAACGTTTACAAGTAAAAACGTCTCAAGGGAATTCAACTTTATAAGTTAAAAAGCCTAAACTGTAGATTTTTGGCTATTTTCCCCTAAAATTCCAACTTGTAGGTCGTGGTAATAATAATAATAATAATAATAATAATAATAATAATAATAATAATAATAATAATAATAATAATAATAATAATAATAATAATAATAATAATAATAATAATAATAATAATAATAATAATAATAATAACAATAGCAATAATAATAATAATAATAATAATAATAATAATAATAATAATAATAATAATAATAATAATAATAACAATAACAATAATAATAATAATAAGAAGAAGAAGAAGAAGAAGAAGAAGAAGAATAACAATAATAATAATAATAATAATAATAATAATAATAATAATAATAATAATAATAATAATAATAATAATAATAATAATAATAATAATAATAATAATAATAATAATAATAATAATAATAATAATAATAATACTGATGATAATGATAATAATTTCCCTAGGGCGTCTTCCCCTTATTCAGAGGTTACCCTCATCGCCCGGCCGCTGCGTCCTCCAGCCGCAGCCAAGGCCACGGATGAGTGCAGGTTGGGAGTGGCGGGGGTCAGCACGCCGACTCCCCCTACCGTAAGGCGACTACATTTGACTTTTTAGGGACGCTACCTTTCTATCAGGATAGCTCCTCAATTGGCCCCTCAGGGACCTAACGAGGCTGAGTGCACCCCGTACCAGATCTCCCAGGGGGGGGGGGGGCAAAAATCCCATGCCGGTACCGGGGATCGAACCCGGGTCCTCCGCGCCAGAGGT
Organism: Tenodera sinensis; assembly: GCA_030765045.1. Taxonomy (NCBI): domain Eukaryota; kingdom Metazoa; phylum Arthropoda; class Insecta; order Mantodea; family Mantidae; genus Tenodera; species Tenodera sinensis. Next base: position 113,154,778 of record CM060964.1, read on the forward strand.
AGGCGCGCTACCACTGCGCTACGAAGGCGGTCTTAATAATAATAATAATAATAATAATAATAATAATAATAATAATAATAATAATAATAATAATAATAATAATATTAATCATAATAATAATAATCATCATCATCATAATCATAACCATAACCATGACGATGACGATGACGACGATGACGATGATGATGGTGGTGATGATGATGATGATGATGATGATGATGATGATGATGATGATGATGATGATGATAATAATAATAATAATAATAATAATAATAATAATAATAATAATAATAATAATAATAATAATAATAATAATAATAATAATAATAATAATAATAGTAATAATAGTAATATCTTGGTCCTGTAATGAAACCTAACACATTTTCTGAATTAATTGCAGTATAATTAGAATAGAATATTCTAATACCATAAGATTTTACAATAATAAAGCTACCACATACGATGAGTAGTAGAAAAAGAACATTTCTGTTCTAGAATGAAAGTTGGTCGGTGAATGTTGGAAATTAAGGGACTTCCGTAGGCATGTAAAATATAAAGGAAGAACCTAAAAATGAAGTTGGTACATTCAGAGTGTCGCTTTAGAGACGTTTCCGACACAAATTGATATGAAGTTGAAATGCATATATTGCTCCCCGACCTATACCACCAGGTAAAGTTTAATGACGTACAATATATAACTTCAAGCATTCGCTTCAGCTGCCTACTGAGTGAGGGTTCCCGGTTTGATTCCTGACTGGGGATGGGAATTTCCCTCTACCCAAGATTATCCCCTTTCCTCCCCAGACAGACTCTGGAAGCATGAGTGAAAGTAGAAAGTTTTTGCGCGTGTGTGTGTGTGTGTGTGTGTGTGTGTGTGTGTGTGTGTGTGTGTGTGTGGTGTAATCTAATGTACAAAACCCATAAAAAATAACTGTGTGCGAGTTAACACTTTGTATATACACAATATGTTTCAAAAGTATGTTGTGATTCTCTGACAGCTTGCGCAACTTGCACCTCAATCGAAAGGCCATCTTTTGTGCCTATGTCCCTGACAGGGTGCTCCCCGCGGAGATTGGAAGGGGCGAAAGGATTCTAAGGGCGGCCCGGCCGGAACATTGCCACCACAGAGGAGGTGGCAGGGTCCCTACATTTTCCCAGTTAGAAGCACCCCGGCGGAGGCTGGTTCAGCCCTGTTCCTCTCCCACCCCTCGGGTTCATACTACCAAGGGGAGCGTGGGACTCGAAAATCGTCTCCCTCCCTCGGACTTTTACCAACCCACGAGGGGTGCGGAAACCAGTAGACTCAACTTTCAATAAAGGGGACGATATTTCTAGTATGTATATCCGGTAACACAGCGAAAATGGTCACCTTCCATTTCTCGTTGCCACTTACATCTATCTAAACGATCCTCCTCCTGAAGATTTCTCTGTGACATAGCAGTGACACTCTTCTTCCAGGTGTCATGTGAGCATCCTCGCTTTCTTCTTCCGTTTGGGATCCACTTCATAATCATATTTGGCAGTCTTCCTTTTCCCGTGGGGCAAACATGTCCATACCAAAGTAATTGTTCTTCCTAAATTCCTTATAAAATACTTTGTTCTATATTGACTATTATAATCTTCTAGTTTATTCACTTTTTACTGTTTGCAATTTAGATTTCATTGCAGATCTCTGCAGAAAGTCCATTTCTGTTGACAATAATTTTCTTTTCATTTTCCATTTGTTTGCCAGACTTCACATCCATATAAAATTGCACTTTTGATCATAGAGTTATCCGCTCACCGGACAAAAAATTAGTCACCCTCTGTAGAAATCAGTAATTAATTTTACGACTCGACAGATGGTGCTGTGGTCGAGTCATGTGGCTAACTGCAGACTTACTTTCGCATCCTTATCAGAGCTTCATAGCAAGCTATGAGACGTCGTATGTCAAGCATTCAGTGCAGTGCAACATGACGAAATGTAAGAATGTGACAGAGTGGCAAAAAGGGGCAATCGTGTTTGGTCGTGCCCATGGCCATACGGTAGGTGAAGTGTCCAGATTTGTTGGTGTGTGAAGCGGACTGTCCAGTGGGTTTACCAGCAGCGGTACAATACATGTGGCCACGAAACACGACGTCGGAATTGTGGACGGAAAAGGATCATGACTCAGGGGGACCGGGGTGAAGTTTCACGGCTAAATCGCTTCCAAACCCGACAGGAATTGCTCCAGTCCATGAATGCAGGTTCATCCCGACCTGCTAGCGAGAGGACACTGAGGTGGGAACTGCATTTTATGAACATTTGGAGTCGGACGCCTCGAAGGAGGCCCTTCCTCACAGAGACATAAAGCTGCGCGAGCTCAGAGGGCTAAAAATCACCAAACGTGCACAGTAGTTGACTGGCGGAATGTCATATGGTCCGACGAATCACGCTTTTGCCTCTATTAGAATGACGCACGTCGTCTGGTGCACCGCCAGCCACATGAAGCATTTCATCCGGATTGTGTACAGGGTCAGGTTCAAGCCAGAGGTGGGTCCGTGATGTTTTGGGGGTGTACTATAGATTGAGTCCACTCCATGAGGTGAGCAATAGGATGAACCAACATGTTTATTTGAACACTGGATGAGCAAGTGTTGCCATTTAGTCACTATCTCCATGATGATTGTGCTGTTGCTTCCCCTATATTTCATAATGACAACTGCAGTTTCATCGGGCTAGAAGAGTGTTGGACTGGTTTGAGGAATACACACGCACTTTATCACATCTCGATTGGCCAGCAAACTCACCCGACTTGAACCCAATCGAACATTAGTGGGATGTGCCAGAACAGCGGGTGAAACGCCGAAATCAGCATCTTCACAATTTGGTGGATTTGTGCGGGCAACTCGTACGTTTGCGGTGCCAGCTGGATGTGCCATACTTACAGAACCTTTTGGACTCACTTCCTAACTGAATCCAGGCAGTTTCAGGTTCAGAGGGGGTATTACGCGTTATTAATTTGAGTTTACCAGGGCTGACTAATATTTGTCCAGTGAGGTTATATCGTTCTCCATAACAGAGAATTTAATGCTCCAGTAATTCTTTTTGGAATTTATCATTTCTCATGTTACCAGAATGGAATGGACCAACCTCCTAACACAACTATCAGAATGGAACGACAAAAGAGCACTTTGACTGGCTCGTAGCTCAGCCGGTACGAATTTGATTCCCTTCTGGGGTGTGGCAATGATGTCCACTTATCCGTCCCAATAAAATTCCTCCTTCGCATGCAAATATGCCTCTTTTTAATTTTCAATTATTACAGTCATCAACGCTATGCTAAATAAACACCTTGTATCTCTGGATTTAAATAAGAAATTGGTTTGGGGATATAATTTTTACCTGGATACAGATGAGCTCAGTTCCATTGAATTGAAAATGATATGGTGACTGAAGCAATACAGTAGGCATGCGATTGTGACTGTTTCAAACTTCCTTCTTTTTTTCTTTTCATACACTGGCGCTTTTAATTTTATAAGTTCATTTAAGATTGATTTTATATCGCACAATTAAGTGTTACGCTCTCGCAACCAAATTTGCATCTGGAGTTTTCTTTCAACAAAAGTTAGAGACTTTGTTTAGCTCTGTCAAATTATATTTTGCATTGTCCATAACTATAATACTAATTGACAAACCAATTTCCAAATACGCAGCATCCATTTCTTCCTGGTAGTTCTTTGTGGACTGAAAGAAGAGGAGGCCATTTGAAATGATTGCACCGGAAAATCCTGCATGTACTATAATAAATTTACTTCTCTTTTCTAAAGGACCTTCAAAGATAAAGCTCCGTTACACGTTTACAAGTTAATTCTTGTGTAATTTACACTGATCCATGTTTCATTAAGGAAGACTATTTGATCGCTCATTAAAGTAGCGGCCCCAGGTCGTGAGGACCGCATAACTGGCCGGGAGGGATCGGGACGCTGATCACGTACCACCCTCCAGTACTGCATCCCACCAATGACGCCTGTAGTGGGCCGAGGTGGGGGACGCAGCGGCTGGGTGGTAAGGCTCGGCTCTTCATGGGCTGTAGTGCCGGGGCTTAGGTTTTTTTTTTTTTTTTTTTTTTTTTTTTTTTTTTTTTTTTAGAAAAAGCTTAGCCTATTGATCGCTCATTGGCTTTAATTGCTTCATTTTTTCTTTAAAAATATGAACCTCATGGGTACGATTTCAGACATCTCCATTAAAAACTTTGCCCTTGATTATTGTTGACGTGACAAAACTTTAAGTTCTGCAGTATTTTACGCAAGCAGCAGTAAAGTTATCAAAGTCTGTTTGTTTCTGTTTATTTTTTTATTTTTATTTATTTTTTTTTTCGGTGTTCTGTTTGTGCTTCTACCCAGGGGTTCGCAGCCCCTCTCCTAATTTACTGGCTTTCTTCTTCTCATAGAATATCCCTGTGGCAGTCGAAGTTCGTGCTATGATGTCTGTTGCTAATATTGCAGGCTGTTCGTTACTTAATGCTTCAAGTTCCTGAACAAAACACAACTCGGCACACGATTTCCCTCCCACTGGATTGCAGTCATTTCGCCTTTCGTCCACCTATTAAGCACAATAATTAATACCAGAACAAAATGTATTACAACTACAATAAAGTTCACGGCATCCATTGACTGTCGCACTTCCATTATTTAAAGCACTGTAATTCACGGAGCACAACTTAATGTTACTTTTCAGCTGCAGTAATAACAGCCCACCACGCCGCTGGCTACATTGTAACTGCAACTGATTGACAGAAAGCATCTGCCCATTAAATGTGTTTTACGTTGAGAGGAAAACCTTACCTCTCCTCCCAAAAACGAGGCCAGGCACTTGTGCCAAGTCAAACCTCACAGGCCTTAGTTGTGCTTGTCTGCTTGTGTTTTCTGATCGGTGTTTATCTACAACAAAAGTAATATGCATGAATAAAACCCCCAAAGATAGAAAAACCCAACGTAAACGTGTACCACCATTGGCAATAGGCAAGGCCGCCGATATGACCTCTGCAGTTAAAGGCGGGATATAAATGTAACAATAAAAAAAAATAATATGCATTATTATGAGAATGTTGATTTTCAGTACAAAGTTAATCAAAATATCAAAAATTATATTTCAATATCATTTCGTACGGTATTCCGGAAAATCTGAGATATTGTTCCTTTTTCTGTGTACCTGACACTTCTGTTAAAATCAGAATAATCTGAATTAATGTCGTTCGTCTCAAGCCAAATGTGCATAAAATAAAAAATATAGATATAGTTGTGGACTATAGAAATGAAAGAAGGCAAAGCGGAACAACTATGTAACATCACTAAGCTTTTCATTTTAGATAACTTGTGGTACTTTATATAAACCGGTTTATTCCTGTCTGCGTACAACAAGGGGGAGGCTCAAAGCATTACAATCCATTCTAGGATTCCCGAAGATAATATGAAGATATTACCTCAATACTAATCCAATTAAAGTCTCCTTACACTTAAAAAGAACTCCTCACCCCTCTCGTAATAGTGTGACGTCATATATGAAAACGTCCTTCTGTCAAAGAGATACTGCTCTTAACATACAAATGTAGCCTTGGTGCCTGTCAAAGTCACATTCAACTTACAGTTTGCCCTCTTTTCACTGCGAAAGGGGGCACTACCACGTACTTTCAGGTAGGGGAAGTATTGCATTCCACCAAACTTGAACTCGACGTCTTACCAGAAATAGATATTTTGAAGTCCATCAGAATCAAAAACGGCATTTTAAAGAAAAGGGTATATGTGTATGTGATCATATGTTGCATTTTGAAATATTCCCTTTCTAGATATGATTTCAGGTGCTACCAAACACAGAACCCTCCAAACTTACTCTCCCGTTTGAGTATTTCCTTCTTAGGCTTTGAACAAGTACTCGTATGTATTTGAATGGACTTCATTCCGATTCTTAAAATCAAGTAACAATTGTCCAGTTAGTGGTACGACACACTCTGAAGAAGGGATCGTAGCAGTTGTCACACAGGCGCATTAGGGGCATATACCTCAAAGTTTGCATTGAGTTTTAATTTGCGAACGCTCTATTACTCTTGTGGTTCTCGTCGCGTTCTAAATTGGGCTAAAAAGACCGCTCAATTTTACTCAGAGGCCTCCTTATAAGGCTCGAAGTTATTTAACGTGCTGTAAATCTACACCAGGGGGCCTCCGGCTTTACTTCCCTTCCGAAGGAGTTTTAAGGCAAAAAGAAATTCGTCACCCTCCAGCGGGTGTGAACCTGTGACCTTGGGAACCAGAGTCATATATCTCAGGGAGAACTATATTAGGGGGATGGAGCTTTCTCTCAGGGTGTGGGTTATATATATATATATATATATATATATATATATATATATATATATATATATATATATATATATATATATATATGGGAGAGAATAAAATGTAAATAAGTACAGTACGTGTAACTCAGAAATAAATATATATTAGCCGCCTTCTTGACTAAGTCTATTTTGAAAAGAAATATATTGAAACATTTCAGACGTTTCCTTATCCTGGTAGTTTGCCAAAAATAAATATGAGAGTTATTAATTATAAAATAATTATGTAATCATCTGTAAGTTTCAAAATGTATCCCGAAACGGATGGAAACAAAAACACAAACACCTTTATAAAAATGTAAAGAGATCAAAAAGCTTAACAAAAAATATTCGTGATTGGCATTTCATTTTCATTAGTTGCTACAACTACAGATGAAACATTGCTTATTTCTTTACAATATATGCATTTCGTAACCTTAATTCTGTGTTCCTAAAAGATTGGTCTTTATCTTTTTTCGATCAGAACGTAAGAACATTTCTGCTGAAAGGTCTGCAACCAGAATCTCTCTACTTTCTTCAAGTACAAGCACTGGCCCAGTTTGGACCGGATAAGCTCAAAGGGGAGAAGGCAGCGATATTTCTTAACACTGCAGATTACAAAAATGGTATGTATCTAAAGAAAGTGTACAAAGTGAGCAATTTCTTGCAAAATAGTTTTACTGTATCAGCTTATTTTAGTAGTCTAACAACTAAGCTTGAAATGTATGGGCATGCACAAGCAATGCCTCTCCCTAGGGCTTCAGTATTATGGCAGATATAAAATTTAATGGCAGCTGATACCTGATAATTACTATTCTGTTTCCTGTTGTGCAAATAAATTTTGTGAGCACAGATGATATATCACCGGCTTTACATCGTGATTTCACAGCATATTTAACCATACAACACCGCAAGACGTGGCAAGCCTCTGATTGGATTGTGTTGAGTCACCCGCCATTAAATTTTTGTCAGTCATATTAATAATTATGCCTGCACATCCCTGTGCTGCTCCTCATTATTGTGTTTGCCTGCTATGGCTCTTAGAAGTGGCAATACACTTATAATGGCACACGTGTAATTTTTTGCAACAATGTAGTTTTCTTTTCATTTTTTTTCCCCCATTGCATAATGTAGCTTGAACAAGGCTAATTTCATCTGTGATCATAGCATCAATTGTTCCTTCCCTAATATTAAAGTATGGCACATCCAATTTAGAATCACTATGCTGTGTTTGAATCCTGTATAAAACTAAACAAATCATGCAGTAGTCATAGTTCTTTAGTTTCGTATCACATATAACATGTATAGTACCCAGTATAGTTTCTTATATCTGATTCGCCATTACCAGCACTAATGTTCAAAACTATTAGAAATAATTATCCTGGATTACTTAGAGTGTTAATAAATTATGGAGACAAAATTGGGAGTGATGTGGGACAAGCTAGGCTCTATAAACGTATACTCAGAAATATACCCATAAATTCAGTGTGAATATTCAACAGGAACATGTGCAATAAACGTTCAAATGACCACTATGATTGGTAGTGTTTTATCTTGAACAACGGGATATCACCTATAGTTCCCTATCAAATAGGATAATGTAAATAAAGCAGACGTTAGATCTAAACTTGCATTCCAGGAACAATTCAACTTGCCTAATACTCTTTGTGAGTGTAAACTCCAGAGCAGTGGTATTCAACCTTTTTTCTTCACGTACCCCCAAAGACAATTTTACATTTCAGCCTGTACCCCTAGAGCCAACCATAGTTATCCTTAATTCAAATTATACATAACCCTATCTAAAATATATTATAACATTTATAACTTATTTAACACTACACAAAGAAGGATTAGATTAAATTTTACGTAGCACCCAGGGAATCTTCGCCTACACGGACCCCAAGTTGAATATCACTAGTCTAGAGGATTCAAATAATGCTATGAGTCCAAATCAACCAATCCGACTTCTCCAATACCTGCTATCCAAACTGTCGTGCTAAGGCAATACGCAACTGAGGTTTAGTAGAAATCTCGCAAAAATTGATATTTGTATTCCAGGACTTCAAAAATACCTAGGGCCATAAATGCAAAATATTGTTTGACTTTTTATGTTACAAATATATGTATCTGTATAATTTACGCCATAAAACGGAATAAAATATTTCTCGTTTTGAAATTTAAGGTTTCTGAAAATCATTTTTTCACCGTATTCAGTTTTTTAAAATGTTCCACAAGATGCGGTTTTCATTCAATTATTTTGAAGTTTGTCTGTAGATTTCCAAAATGCAAAAACGTAAATGTCATATATTTTGAACGGTTTTTGAGTTATTACTTTTTAAAGCTGTATACGACTTAAACAAAACTCGAAATTTCAAATGACAGAATTTAAAAATTATTTTATTTTGAACTAGGGCTAGTAAAAGACATATGACAGATTTGTGCGTTATTTTTGGATAAATATAATAGAATTTTTGAAAATTGTACTTTTTTAAAATTTCATCGTGTGCAGCATTTGGCATGAGATAATAAAATCCAGTTTTAACATTTCATAATTTGAAAACTAAAAATAGTTATCATGCTGAAATTTAAAACCCTCAAATTTAGATATAAGGCAACATCAAAAATAAATTTTCAGCTAAATTGGCACAAAACTTTAGAAAATCGCATTTTCAGTTGTGTATTACTTTAATGAGCGCTTGAAGACAAAGATAGTGAAGTTGATTTCGCTTGTAGTGTTTGACGCCCATTGCTGCTTCAGAGGATACCACAATGTTGGGCACTGATGATCAGGGAGCGGGGTTTTAGTAAGTAAACATAGGAATGAGATTAACAGCATGGAGTATAGAGCCAGCAGGTAGCATGAAGGTTGTACTGTCTTCCATTCTATTTGTTTACAAGAGCACAGCAAGGTCACCGGCGCTTCCACTTCCCGTTGTAGATGCACGGTTAACTTGATGGATTTCGTACTAAAACCCCTCTCCCTGCTGATGATACATGGAATTAAATAATAATTGGAACGTAAAGTTGGGAAGAGAACGCTCCAGGCTAGTCTGACACCCCCCCCCCCCCCCCGGTATTTGTGAACTATAAACACACGAAAAAGTCTCAGCGAGGGAGGATGGTCCTGGCAGGATCGAGTTCATATATAGGAACTCTTCTGTTGCATTTTTTATGGAAACAAAAACTAATGAAATTATGTAAAATTTATTTTTATCGGACACATTTACTAATAAACCTTAGCAAAAACGAAACGTTTGCTGACAAATGATCATGAACATTTAGATATTTTGCCTGTATTACCATCCTCCGAAGTTTATCTCCATAATCTATATAAATTCTGTGTACTGATTGGCACTACTGTGTGAATTCTTTATTACAGCAAGTACAGCAAATGTAAGCCTGTCAGCGCTTGACGAAGACTGATGTACCAAGAAGTGAAAAAGGGAAAAGAAGAATTACAAGACTGCATTAAACAGAGCACCTGGATCAAAATACGTTACATATGAAGCTGGCAGTTCAGCATAACCTGCTTGAATGTTTTGAGATATATCATAATCTAACAATTGTGATGACTTATAGAGTAATATGCCTTAAAATGGATTTTTGTATATGTTTAGGAATTGTAATTCGATAGAAAAATTAAAGGCTCTTCATTCGTTGTAATAAACATGACGTGTGTTAAATAATGTTTTATTTTTTTCTCTTAGGTAATTGCTATGGCTCAAATAAAGCAATTTTTAACCCTGTATCTCATAAGTACGGCAGGGAAAATTACTCTAAAGCTCTGAGTTATGGTTAAGATAGCCCCCACCCCACTCCCCAAAAAAAAACTTCCAGGGATGTTGTCATACCATGAGTGCCATTTAAGGGGACGAGGTAGTATGAACATACAGAAATTACCTCAATGAGTTAAATTAAGTTAAATCATCACTGCTCTGAATGTTCTCAATGGTTTATCCTAACATTTTTATGAATTATTCCATAAATCATTACAATTATTTCAAGCGGTTATTTGCATTGTTAATTTGTGACTGAGTCTATAAAAATTATTTCATCTAGCTAAAAAATAATAAAATTTACTCTTAAAACATGTGAATTAAGAAAGTATGAGGTAGAGAAGTAAAATATTCAGTACATGTATACAACACATAGTTAAACTTTCTGAACCAGAGTTATAATTTTATATATAGGGTACCCCAAATTAGAGCGACAAACTTTTGGAGCTGATAGATGACATTATTTTAAACACTTTTTGTTAAGGGAAGTTTTTTGCCGCGGTGCTTCATTTAAGCACCGCAGCAAAATCAACAATGCAAATTAGTATTGCACTTACCTTAGTAAGGCACACAATCTTAATCCAAGAAACAAACACATAAACGAAACACAAGCATCTCATTGTTTAGAGTTAATCACAGCTTTACTATTCAAAATTAGACTGAAAAAGCTTTAAACCAGAGAAATGGCTGGTGTCTTTGTAAGAGTACGACAGAATAGTGCACGCCGATGCACTCTTTGCGTTATGGCAATCGGCGTGCGTTCCAACATTTACTTTGAATAGTAAAACTGTTATTAACTGTAAACAATGACATGTTTGTGCTTTGCTTTGTGTTCTGCGTTCGTTTCTTGGATTAAGATTGTGTGCCTTACTAAGATAAATGCAATACTAATTTACATTGTGCATTTTGCCGTAAATACTTTTCTACTTTGTAAATAATTTTTTTTTAATTTCTAGTAAACTGATATACA
>CM060964.1:113170855-113263355 GCA_030765045.1 Tenodera sinensis
TCAATACTGTTATTCCATTATTTTGTACCACTCCCTAAGGCACAATGATTCCTTCCATTTATTTCCGCTTTTTGCGTAAAGAACCAGTCATTGTCTCCCACACGCCAAACCTCTTATAGTTTCCTGCTTTCCTGATACAAATTGCCTCTCGGGAGCAATCTGTCATGCCCTATGAGTAAGTCACAGAGAATGCTGATTACTCCTGTTTGTTATTGCGATCCTAATATTTCTGGATTTATTTCTCGTGTTTTAGCGCTTCTCGTGAATGTAAAAACGTTCTAAGGGAGTTTTTATTGAGACTTGCAGAGCCGACTTACAAGCAAATATTCACATTATGCTCAAGTTTTCGCTAGTGTACAAACATAATTGAGACTTTTCAACCAGCCCATAGAAACCCCCTTCCTGGAGCCAGGGAGAGCAGTTGGCTTTTGTTCAATATGTATAATTAGAGACCGGTATTTAACATCTTTTTGCAATACTTGATATGTAAGTTGATCATTGTTAACACATATTTGGCAGTGTAAGCTAAATTTACAATCCCATGGCAACAAGGCTAAAACTGGTCATTAATACTTACGGTACCAGTAGGAAATGACGTAACACCCAACAGCATAGTAATCTAAAAATAAGCTATTAATGAGTCCTTAGCTACATATATAAACATATGAATTATTGATTAATTGAAATATTAAGTATACAATTTGACATGTTAACATTAAGAAGCGAATAAATTGTTTTTATTTCTTCAGTACATCTTGAGGTGTAAAGTAAAGAATTTATTGCACAATTCATTAACAAAATTAAATGGTCAGATTCAGTGAGACCTGCACGAAGGGTCACCTAATTCTCAGGCGTTCTTGCACAGATGTTATGGGAATGAGATTTGTCATGTGCCTCCCTTAGTCTCTTGTCTGTCACAGTGGAGATTCCGGCACATCAGCCGATGGCGTCAGACCCCGGGAGGAAGGGCAATATGAAAGTATCCTACAGACCGGCAGAACGCATCATATGCAGAACAGTTCCCTCACAGAAGCAGGCAGTTCTTCACTCCAACGGAGTTTCACGTCGTCACAGAGAGCACGTCACGCAACAGGTCCGGCTGATCAATCAGTCCCCCTGGCGGGCGACCAGCCCACCACAGCGCCTCCCCTCGGTCGAACACCATATTTCCAGAGCAAGTTCCACCGCAGCGCATCCTATCAGCGACCCCGCTGGCTCTTACAACCTGGAAAGACCGGATGGAGAGAGAATGAAATGAAACAGAGTGATTCGGGGGATGTAAGATAAATATCCTTCCCAGCATTCGCCTGAGTATCCCGTATAATTCGTGCTTTTCCGTTTTTTTTTTTTTTTTTTTTTTTTTTTTTTTTTTTTTTTTTTTTTTTTTCTTTTCTTTCTTAGCGAACTTTATTATTGATGTCTGACCTCGTGTCGCAAAAGTCCTTCTGGGCCAAGGCCTACAACGCGGCCGCTATGTTCCCCATCTCTGCCCACCACAGGCGTCATGAACGGGGTGCAGTACTTGAGGGGGTGGGATGTAGTCAGCACCCCGGTCGGTATAGGCGGCCTTCACAACCACGGGCCGCTACTTCTCAAGCAAGCAGCTCCTCAATTGGCCCTCAGGGACCTAACGAGGCTGAGTGCACCCCCAGCCAGATCTCCCCATGTCGCTCCCGGGAATCGAACCCGGGTCTCCCGGCAAGCAACAGCGCTACCATCGCGCTAAGAAGACGACTTCATGTTCTGCATTACCAACGCCAAATATAAAATTGTACAAATTAATGAAATCTCTTTCTGATCAAACTCCTCCTTTAGATCAAGCAATTACATGGCTACTTTTATTTCGCGTAGTGAGGTAATTTTTCCACCGTTAAGAGCGCTGTAATACCATTGGAATATTACATCTGAATTCTTTATAAAATATTGATTGCAATTGCTGCACATAAAACAGGTAAAACACCTATTTCAACTGTGAATCATTCAGCCCGAAATTAACATTTTCCTTTAAATGTCCACATTCCAAGGCATCTCCTTATGAGTATCAAAGACTATTACCATGTTAATGAGTTTACTTCGGTCATGCATTGTTAATGTTTATATTAGCTTACAATGGATATAAGAAAGCATTACATCTTCTTCATGTTAGGTCCCGATAAGTAAGGAAGTTCAAATGTTTGAGGTACAACAAACGCAAATGGTTATTATAAAAGTTTTGAGCGAATTCAGCATTATTACATTCCTTCATAGTCAATTATGCAAAAATATGACACAAGTACTAATCTCAAAGTCTGAAAGTGTCGAAAGCAAATTAATACAAAATATTAAATATTGTAGTAGAGAAGACGCTATAACTGGTCACAAAAATGCATTGTTAGAAGAAAAGGAAAGCATTTAAAAAATGTTATTTTCATATTAGCTATTAGAGGGTTTAGCTCTGTCATAAGGTAATGAAAATTACACCGTATACCCAATAAATGTTTTTGACATGCTGATAATACAAAATATGTAATATCACTTCATAATTTTTGTCGATAGGCTTTTTAAGTGAGGTCTGTAAATGAATATTAGTTTGGAACACATATCTGCTATAATTTTCTTTATATATATATATATATATTCCAATATTTTAGGAGATGTAAAGTATTAATGATGAACAATATGAGCGGATTAGCTTTTTTTATCAGTGAAATATAAGCTCTAAAATGTGAGTATAGAAAAAATATTATTCCACTTAAAATGCATATCTACAATTTTTAAAAATTCAACATATTGCAGATAAAAACAATCCTTCTACTCACTTTGTTAAACTGGATGATTTGTAACATTACAAGAAATTTCAGCCCTCCAGCTCAAGTAGTTTCTAAGAAAAGTGTACCCAAAGCTGTAAAATGTAAATTGTAAAACTAAACTAATATGTTTTTTTTTTTTTTTTTCCTGCAACATAATCTCTTTGTTCCAATGGTTCATAGTTCTCACACTTCCTCTGCAAACTTCTTTTCTTGATTTTAGCCTTTCTGATCAATTCTTGAGTAATTTTGTGTGCAGTTATAAAGTTGTAGCAAACTTAACACCAATTGTGGTACTGGTGTTTAAAAGGGGTGTGATTTAGCATACGGCATACTTAAAGCTCCATTTAAAGGGCTTAAATATTAAGAATCCACTTATTGTAATATATCATTGAATTCGTAACATCTCGTAGATTTTTATAAGACACAAAACAAAATACAGTTTGTTGAGCCATCCACACGTGATACTGTCCTAAAAACAAAACACAAAAGAATGTTAAATAGGAATCTCCAATTACTCAAATTGAACGAAAACAAACTCGCTGACTGTTCTCGCTGACTCCAAGAAGGGGAGTTTGTATGGGCTGGTTGAAAAGCCTTTTACATAAGCGAAAACCTCAGCATGTAAGCCTGCTCTTCCAGCCTCAATGAAAAGTCGCTTAGAACATTCTTACATTCACGCGAAGCGGTAAAACGCCAGAAATAAATCCAGAAATATTAGGACCACAAGAATAAAGAGGAGTAATCAGCAAACTTGTGACCTACTGGTGGACATAGTGGGCGCTTACAGGATGCAATTTCTATTAGGAAAGCAGGACATGATGAGAGGCGGTACTAGCTAGAATATGTGCGAGACAATGGCAAGCGCCATATTCAAAAAACGTGAATATACATAGAAAGTAATCTTGTGCCTTAAGAAATTATATATACTATGGTAGACCAAATACAAACAATAATCGGCTTTGCGAGCTTCTCCAAGACTATTAAACTGCAACAGAGCAAAGAAAACACTAATAGTAATCATTTTATGTATGAATGCTTGATCTTTGAATTACTAACCAGTAAGATGCACTGAATAAAAGCTGCAGTGGCGTCCAATATTTAGTTCTCTCGTGGAGTTGTAACAGTTTTGCGCTTGAACTAAAAATAAAACGTATTAAACAACTCTTAATTTGCTTTTTCTTTCTACAGCCAAACTTCAATAAAATTAAACATACAACTGATAAAGCGCCCAGTAATGATAGAGAATTCACAAACTTAAAGTAGGAGCTTGTTTTTACCTGTTCGCTTTTTCTTTCTCTTAAATATGCGCACTTTTTATCTGCCGTGTAAGTTATAGTTACTGCTTTAGGCATTGTATACTTTTCTTTAGCATACGCAGACATAGATCTTTCCAATTTTAGACATACTCTTCTTCTTTTCCTGATCACCTCCTTCCCTTATGTAGGACTAACAAGCCAGTGCCTAGGATCAGACGAATCTATGGACCGGACAAAGTGAAGACCTGGAAGTGGGTGGTCAGCCAAGCACCATGTATGATAGTGAGGAAGAAGATGGTATGAAATCCAGGCGAAATCGATGATTGAAGAGGTGATGATGGAACAAATGGTGAAATGAGTGGTGGGGGAAGCCGGAGAGCCCAGAGAATACCTGCCAGATGAATACCACATACGGGTCCCTGGGATGGAACCCGGGTCGCCTAGGTGGTAGGCGAACGATCTAACCGCTCGGTCAAGGCGCCGCCTTAGACATACTCGTCTGTTGTAAATGTTATAGCTGCATAATAAGCATCTGCAAAAAGTATTGTTATGGTTATTATTATCACCATCATCACCATCATCATTATATTATCGTTATCATTATGTGTTTTGATTGAGCTCAGCTGAAAACTAGATTGATATATTTTACTGCAGATGAATGTATTGCTCCTCTCCAGTGAAAACATAGGCAATTCTTTTTTGCTCACGGTGTAGTTATCATTTACTTTGAGCGTAAATTATATTTTAATGTAAAATGCCAAAACTATGTTTTAAATGTGTAGTAGCTCTCGTTCTCTTATACCTATAGCTGGCTGTCTTCCATTAGGTGACGTAAGCCTCCCGATTGTCTTTTCTTTCTTTCCTGTTCAGCATAGGGCTGTTAAAATACTCCTGCCTCTAATGGGTGAGTATATCTACTGGTGTTGCATTGCTGTATCTATGTGGATCTAAATAGTAAACACTGAATTAGGAGCAGAGACTTTTGTACAAGGGAGAAGTATCAAGACTTTCTCAGAACCTTTAAGGACTTATGTATAGCTTAAAATTTTCAAAAAGTTTATTTTTAAACATCTCTTATTGGATGCAGCAAACATTTAAAGATATCTTAAAAAAATTATTTAATTATCCAAATTGGTTTCAGAGTAATGATTTAAAAGGCAAGATAAATAGCTATTGTCGATAGTTAAAAGATACCCAAAGCTTGATACCTATCACAGGGTACGTCTTTCTAAATCTTTTCCTTGACAATTGTGCATGTTACTGTATAAGTACATAATCTAGGCAACTGGTTAGAATTGTGCTCCTCGTTTGACAGCTTTTCTGAAGAGAAACATAATTTATGACTAAATAATTTAGAAAAATTGCTTTGCCAATTTGAAAATAAACGTCTGATATTGTTTATGCAAATAGAATTCTGCTCTTGGTAATTTTCCTAAAACAAATCGTAAGCTTTTAGATTAAAAAATAAACTAAATTAATTTGAGAAATAGTGTGTACTACCTATATGGGGAAATATTAGTTCTAATACCGCAAGGTGCTACCTTTTTGAATAATTGATTAGGCGTGTAAATTAATCTTGTGAGATTGAGGTAAAGTTTATCTTGCATGAAAAAGTTGTATGTTTTAAGACTGTTTTAACATAGCTAATGAATGGGTGAGACTCAAAATGAATGAATATTTTAATTTGGATATGAGAATGCTTTAAATTTACTGCTAGGTACAAAAAATAGAGGGGCGATTTTCATAGTCCCCTTAAAACGAGCAGAAATTTCAGGAAAGCGCAGAGCTCTCGTTACTCTCATGAATTTGCACGCCGCTTACAAAACAAATGCATCTCTGAACCTTTAAGTTGAGCGAATGAATGCATCTAGCGCGTCTTGAAAAATGTGCTGCCTCTTACTGTCCGTACACGACATAAATCGAAGGAGGTATGCAAAGCTGAAAGTAGTGTATATAGATCTGAAGCAGGGAGGTGGGAGGCAGTCAATACGTCACTCTGGTGTCATAGCAACCGATGAAGGCACCAATTACAGGCAACCTGGTTCAAAGCCCTTCCCTTAGCAATGAAAAGCGCAAACTCGGCCTTATCAGTAATGACATTGAATACCATTGTGCCGCGACTGCATTCCATTCCAGGAAATCTCTACCTCTAGGCATTGTGTTGCACCGTAAATCGGTGAGCCGTTGACATCACGTACATATCTGCTACATCAGTTTACTTGTTGGCGTACACTGTTTAGTGCCTGAATTCGTGCTAGATGTTTAATGTTTACGAACACGCTTTCTGAAAAAATAAACAAAAGGGTTTTCGGAAGAATACTCCAATAAGAGGACAGGTACGTGAAATTGTATGCTTCGTAAGGAAGCACCCTGAGGAAGAAAGAGAGAAAGGGGTCTCTAATTTCTGTTGCTATCAGGGTTGCCAATCCGTACGATAATTATGGGGGCATGCGATAATTTGAATGTTTGTACTCATGGTTATCAACCCGTACAGTAATGGGAGTGTACGATAATTTCGATACCGGCGAAATATCATTTTCAATGGTTTGTCACACCAGCGAAATGAAATTAATTACAAATAGCGACACCACTTTTGCCCTCATGGCCTGTGTCCACCCCTCTAAGGCAATCCTACTATCCTCTTGTTGCCAGTGTGCCCGGATCTGGTAATCTCAATGAAGAAGGCACTGTTCAGAAAATTTATGGTCAATGGAGAAAACCCGGAACACGTGATATTCCGTGTGAAATAAAGAACATGCCTGAACCTGACACTTTCTGGAGTGCTGTTAAACACATGTGTCACATTGGTGGAAATACTGATTCCAAAGAACTGGCGGAGGTTGCATTGTCAGTGATTTCATTGCCCCACAGAAACTCTTCTTGTGGAAGAGTTTTTTCCAAGCTAGGTTTAATATGCAGCAAAATTAGAAACAGATTGGCACTAGATGCGGTAAATGGACTTATTCTGTCGTCTCAGCTTATGAAAGAATGTGGTAGATCCGCAAATCTGCAAGTCACCGAGATGCTAAGGTTTATCTCAACAACAAATTTGTACAATGCTGCAACGGTTGAGGAAGATGATGAACTTTCAGATGAATAGTGTGCGAAACATAAGTGCTAAAGTTGTAATACTGATTGAGGTCATCAGTCTTGTGAGTGGTAACCATAAACATCAATACTATTACATTTTCATAAGTGTTACGCTGATACATTTATTGTTGTAGTATTTGGTTTATGATCTGAATCCAGATCTCTAATTTTGACTGGCCGGTAAGATAATTTTACTGTTAAACATTGGCAAACCTGATTGCTATAGTCCTAAACAGGGCAGTAGGTGCAGTGGGAATAAGCAAGAATACAATCGAGTAGGCAAGCGAGTGGGATGGCTCGGGCGGTTACGTCTTTGGACCGCAATCGGGAGGTCGCGGGTTCAATTCCAGCGGCCGTCCTACCTGGCACACGTTCTTTTCGGGGGTTTCCCGGGGTAGGTTCATTACATCCCCCAAATGTCCTGTTCCTGCGCTTCACTTCACTTCTCATTTCCTTTCACCTTTTATCTGGCTGATCTCTTTCAGAGTAATAACTAATAATATCGGCGGGGGTCTGGGCGTTGCATGGCAGGAGAAAAAGGATGCTCTCTGGTCACCTTCGTCCTTCGGTGAGACGGTCTCCGGTTTCTGAACCCCCTATGGGACACTGGTTGTGCTAGCCACCGACGGGGAACTTCAGTGACTCCTTGAGGCGGCCGCCCTCTGTCTCCTCTCGCTTCATCCTTCCTCCGGGAGGAGTCCCGCAAGGGGCAGAGGTGCAAAGGATCTTCATATCGACGTGCCGAATCCTCTCCGCGACGTCCTACCCTACCCTAGATTAGGCAAAGAGAAATATGAGCTACAAGTGAACTGACCGTCATCATCCAGACTTAAAACTCCTAGGAAGATGAGAGGTAACCAGCAGGATGCAATTCGTGGACATCTTTATGCATACTACGGAAGAAAAGAACATCCTACCAAGTCTACATAGCATTTTTCGTTGCAAGATGCAGAAACCAAAGACTTCCCTTCGGAAATAGTGAAGGAATTAGCCTTCCACTATAAAAACCTGAATGGCCAAAGAATAGGTAGAAGTAAATACATGTTTTAACTTATATTAAGTTAATATGCCGTTAAAGCATAAACAGAGTAGATGCAGTAGCTCTTAACTATCAGATATAAAAATGTAAAGGGTGGCCAATTTACAAGCGGGTAGCAGTTAGCGCCTATGACCTGTTTTTGGAAAGTCGTAGTCCCGAATACCTCGGCCGAACTTCCTGACCCTTTTTTCGGGGGTTTCCCCTGGGCATTGTGAAGGATAATTACATTCCCCAAATTTCATGCCTTACCATTTCACTTCACCACTCATTAAATTTCACTTCGCCTTTCATCCTGGTTGTCTATTTCAGGTTGTAAGTGTCGGCGGGAGTCTCGACGTGCATGTCAGGGAATACACTCTTTGTAAACCTTCGTTCCGGATTGGGGTGGTCTCCGAGTCAGGGCCACCCGGGGGATGTGTACGTCCCCAGGAAAGGGAGAGGAGGCGGCTGTACGAGCTGCTATCTGGGAGTTTAAATCTGAAACTATTAGGTACCCTACCCTCTGCTGTCGTCTCTCCTCAAGTCTTACCGCCCTTAGCATCCTCTCGTCTCAGCACACACAGGCGGCGCTAAGTGATAACACTGTTGTCTAACATCAATCACCAACTAAAAATGTGCACATAAATATTAAAATAAAATTATTTATTTCCTTTTGTTGGTTTATGAGGCAGGCAAGGTTCGGATGGAAGACTTATCACCTCTACAGTGGAAAGTCTTTTATGTCCATGCCCCTGACGGAGCGACCCCTGGGAGGGAGAGATGAGACGAGAGGATACTATGGGCGGTAAGACTTGAGGAGAAATGACAGCAGAGGGTAGGGTACCTAAACTTTCAGATTTAAACTCACCGATGGCAGCTCGTACAGCCGGCTCCCCTCCCTCTCCTGGGGACGTAAACATCCCCCCGGGTAGCAATCACTCGGAGACCACCCCAATCCGGGACGAAGGATTACAAAAAGTATATTAACTAGCATGCACATCGAGACTCCCGCCGACACTTACAACCCTGAAACAGACAACCAGGATGAAAAGCGAAGTGAAATTTAATGAGTAGTGAGGTGAAATGATAAGACAAGAAATTTGGGGAGTGTAATTATCCTTCACAGTGACCCGGGGAAACCCCCGAAAAAACCTTGGGTCAGGAAGTTCGGCCGAGGGATTCGGGACTACGACTTCCCAAAAACAGGTCTTAATCGCTAACTGCTACCCGCTACCGGCTTGTAATTTGCGGGGACGGTAAATTGAGTCCGTTTTGAATATTACAAGGTAAATTGAGTCCGTTATAAAAACTTATGGTAGGTAAATTGAGTCCCTCCTAAACTTTCAGGGTAGGTAAATTGAGTCCCTCTACCAGTAATTGTGACAAAATGTCCCCTCCCACTTTGTGCAGACTTGGGACTGCGCAACCATTTATCAGGTTGGTGTGGTTAAAATTTTTGTCATGTTAAAATCGTTCCTACGAGCAACTTGCAATAGTTTTGTCATACAGGTAACATTTAAAAGGAACACCTTTCACAAAGTCAAATATCAGTATGTCTTTAGTAAACTGTACAATCTGCTCTTTATTTTTCTCACTAATAACCACTTCAATACTGGCCCAGTCACTATTTGTTCACAGCACTAGAAGGTATGCCTCCTTACCGTACACGTATATGTCTATTGACTTTACATTGGTGCATCATGACATATATCCCCTGATGACACAGTGCTGCGTTGCGATCAGTATAGTCACCCATAGCGGACTCAATTTATCGCATGGATTAAAGAGATTGGGACTCAACTTACCGCTTAGAGAATCGTAAACAACTAATTATGGACTCAATTTACCTAGCCCTGCAAATTGTCGACCCTTTACATTTTTATACCTGATAGTTAAGAACTACTGCATCTACTCCGTTTATGCTTTAACTGCAGATTAACTTAATATAAGTTAAAACATGTATTTACTTCTACCTATTATTTGATTCTAAACGTGTGTGTGTGCGCGCGCGTCTGTGTGTGTGTGTGTGTGTTTAGATTAATTAAACACTAAAATGTAAAGCGGGATTACCGCCTCCTCTGTTCCACTATCCTAAGCGGAATGCTGTTCTCAGGTGGTTTCTGCTCCGGCTGCTCTGCATGGACCTTAATTTCTGGGTATGCGTGGGCATTTTCACATAAAAGCCAGAATTCTCGTTGAAACACTTTTATTCACAATCAAAGTAAATGTTAGAGATTTGCCGATCGCTATTAGAAACGTTACGTCTTTTACTAAGACCGAAGATTGTTACTGTAAAATGTAATGTGTCCTCACACTCGAGGATCCGGAATGCAAGTCCTGTGACTGACCTGCTCGCTCGGGGATCTGGGCGACAAGTATTCGACTGACCTGACCACTCGGGGATCTGGGCAACAAGTCACCTTCCAACTTCTCAGATTCCCCTTAATGCCTTTCACTTCATAATTACCTCTACGCTGGCACGGGGTTTCGCCGAAGCGTACGTGACCATCCCTTGTTTTCCTGTTCAACACACCTGCACTAAGCGATTTCCAGGAAAACTAGTCTTACAGGGTTTTAGTCTGATTACCTGGAACGTGCCACTAATGACTTGTCTGTACCATTATATGTCCCTTCTGACAATTTTAACCATGAACGCTGTTCCCACTTCTGTACCTTTTATACATGCGACGATTTTAATATTTCCCGGTTATTTAATTTTGCCATGTGAAGCAGTATTATTTCCATAGTTATGGCGTTCACAGTTTCCGCTTCAAATGTTGATATACTTATTTAAATGGCTGCAAATATACAAAATAGCTGTCTTGAGGAATAAATAGGACTAGCAGAAGTTAAGACCATTCATACATTATAGTAATTGGCGCAAAGCAACAGTAGATATTCTACTATGAGGCAGTCATCACTTTATCAGTTTGGTGTGATTTATCACTCGCTCATGTTAGGGATGTTAAACGGGAATGTCCCCTTTTTACCCTCTCTACTTACCTGCACTGTGGACCGTGGAGCATTAGTTCTCAGCCACATAATGTCTCCGGGTTCAGCCCCACTACTTAAGGGAATGCGGATTTGTAATCTGGGGTATAGGACAGCGACTTCCTCAGTATCTTGAGGAAAGTGAGGAGCTGCGATAGGTAGTGATCCCGGCTAAAAAAAAAGACAACATTACGGCTCGCCACATCACCTCTCGATTTCTATTGGATGATCCTCCACCTCTGCCGCGGTAATGGCGTGAAGCCGGCAGTTGGTAGACCCAGGCCAGTCAAGTCTGTAGCTGCGCGGGATTATTATTGTTATTGTTACTATAATTGGTATTTGTATTACTATCGCTATCGCTACCGTTACCATTGTTGTTGTTGTTATTATTATTATTATTATTATTATTATTATTATTATTATTATTATTATTATTATTATTATTATTATTATTATTATTATTATTATTATTATTATTATTATTATTATTATTATTGATTTTATTGCATTACATCCAAAAACTGAATATCGAGATTTCATCGGAAATACCTGGTCTAAGGCGGTCTTAATCCAAAATAGAAGCATTATTAGGAAAAACTTCGCGCGCTTGTGAGTGTGTATGAATAGCATAGCACGAAAAATGAAACGTCGGATAAATACCGTACTTGGTATTTGAGTTCAATACCTTCCAAAAATGCGACATAATAACTTCAGAGAAAGTTTCTCCACCTCAAACTATACTTTAAATGAACGATTTTCTAAATGTGGAATTTTCTGAAAATGGCTCTAATGATTTTGATTATTAATTACAACACCACACTTTAAATATGTTTGCATGGTAAGTAAAATCTGTATTCTGAATTTTTTGAGATTAGCTTGTGAAGAGCTCTTCGTTCGGAAGGAAATTTAAATAATCTTTGAAGTTGTATTTGCTAGTAATGTTTTCCCCGCTGCTTGCTGTTTACCTTGAAGGTGCCTCCTGGGTCCTGGGTTCGGCGTGGCAGTTTTCTCTTCTGTCTCTCTCTCTCTCTCAATCTGTCTCTGCCTCTCTCTGTGTGTGTGTGTGTGTGTGTGTGTGTGTGTGTGTGTGTGTGTGTGCGTGCGTGCGTGCGTGTTACTTCATCTAGCAGGGAAGAGCATATATTTTACCTCGGGAGTGGTAAGAATTAAATAACTGTGGTTCTGATCTTAGAGGAAATACTCCTGCTTTTATTTTACCAGTTCTATATAAGGCGCATTACGCACTTTGGCCGAAATTTCGCTATTTCACCACTTCGTGACTTTAACGCGTCGATTACTTTTTGAGTATGCTTATTTGTCGGCAGTTCCGTATCATATGAAATAGTTGAGCGTTCCGCTGTTTCGCTAACTTTTTGGCGCGACAATGCCGGCAGCATCCTCTCTGCCGGGAACTTTGGGGTATCTCCCCAATTTTGGCCCTAGCATCTGTATTTATCCTAGCTGACTTCCATAGCCAGACAATTTCCATTGGTAGACTCGTCGTCTTTCGCAACGAGTCTGAAAATGTTATATTTATTTCCTTAACTCCTATTAGACAAATTCCACCCTCCAGTTAAATATTGACAAAGAGACGGAAGTTTCCCTGAATATATCGTCTGAACTTATGGTCTCCGTCTTACCCAGGGATGTCCAACCTTGTCTCTTTGGAGACGCTTACGTAATGAGGGGCTACACTCCACTCCACTCCTTCAGTCGGACGGACAGACACGCAGTAGATATCCAGTGACGGACACAAACAGATGATTCCATGGCCGCCTCCAAGTCATACCTTGAATTTTCTGCGAATATCCTAAGATGACCTCTTCATTGTGGACGATTTTTGCATAAATCGCTGACAAAGCTTACTAAATAAAAATCTGGATCTCGTTAAAACGCACAATATATGTCAAATACTTCGTTTCTCTTTTGAGTGAGCCATTTCCGAGATATTCTTTATTATATGTTTGAATTTGCCAACACTTATACTTTTTTTTAAATAGGAGTATGATATTCTTTTTTTTTTTTTTTTTTTTTTTTTTTTTTTTTTTTTTTTATCTCTCAGCCTTGCAAAGAGAACGGAATTTCAAAGGGATCGCACAGTAACCAACTCTTAAAATATTTCACTGGTATCGCTTAAAGCCTACTGTATTCCCATATTCCCCTTGCAATTCTGCAAACTGAACTTCATTAACAGTCTGTATCGCAATAGGTTACACTTGGTGTATCTTCTAAGACTATGCACTGGAACTTTGTCGCCAAATATTGATAAACTTCTTAAAGTCAAGCAGCACCAAAGAAGTCACTGATGTGCAGATGTTTATCGCATAAGATTTGAAAGTATTTTCGTAAATCAAACGCAATGTGCATAACCATCCCATCACTGCAACACAATGCACGTTTGAGCGTTAAAGAGGGGCAAATTCCGCGTATAGTGGAAGAAGGTAAATCCAACCTCCCCTCTTTCGCAAAGGTTGGACATCGCTGGTCTTACCAGTCATGACAGATTACCGCATAAGGTCACAATAGAACTTCACCCCCGTGTATCCGAGGTGAACTCGAAAGCGTCGTAAAACTAACTCTGGAAGGCACTTTTTCAGCATATAAATCTTGGTTTTTGAACAGTGTTTTAATGTTGTCAGATTACGCTCAGAAACTAAACATTGTTGTATCACCCATTTTAAACTACATACGTTCATGAACAGGAAGGCAACAGGTGGGGGGGAGGGGGGGGGTGAAGGCGGTCCTCCCTTGGAAATTAATGAATGTGCAGTCAATTACTGACTATTGGACTATTGTTTTAATTTTGATTTAAAGAACAATTATTTCTTGGCTGGCCCCGTAGCTCAGTCAGTAGAGCACTTGCCTGTTGTGCAAGGGATCCCCAGCTCGATTGCTGGCTGGAAGGTTGGGAACTTTTTTAACTAGAATAATTCTCCTTCCTCCCTAGGGTTTGGAAGTATGAACAGGAGTGTGAATGTGTATGTGTGTATGTTACTGTGCGAATGTGTGAAATGCTTTACCCCTACGATCACCTCTCCCTTGTTTCCTTCTATGCGGCAGAAACAGAGGGGAGAGCATGTGACATAGTGGTGGCCATTCGGGTTTCGGCTGAAATGTCCTTTATGACTTGATCAAATGCATGCTTTTGAACTCATGAGTTGGCTAGGAAAGCACAAAGAGGGTTAATATCACTAGCGAATATGAGTGAAGGACATAGAGAGAATGCTAGACGGCTCATATTGGCATTGTGTGAGAAACAGCTCTCTCACCACATTACTGATTTGGTAGCTCTAGCCAAACCTTAAGTTGACAAAAATAGTTCTATAGAATTAACATGTTTATTACCTTTGTTTTGTTTTGTTATACAATAGTTGTTATGCAGTTCCCTTATGCTACTAAGGACATTTAACAGTTTCTATACTGTATTCTCAAAAATAAACATTTTAATTTATATGAAAAGTGTATTGAAATTGTTTACAATGTACATTTTATTAGATAATAGCATAGTCATAATGATACTCTCCTAGTTTACATGCTAGGTTTCCTTGCTGGTTTTTTTAAAAATATTAGCGTTTTGATGTCCAGCTGCAAACTAGATGAACTTAAACGTAGAACACATTGATAATGTTTATCCGTAGCAGGATCTTGTTCAAAGTCAATATGTTAAACAGTTATTTACATTGATAAGTAGTACCAAATATGGTCAGTAATTTGCTTGTAAAAAGGCGTAGCTTGGAAAATGTTTTCAGCAGTGATGTGTACAAATCCAAACCAAGTTTTCCTGAACTGCACAATAATGTGTTGCTTTGAAGGTTAATTAATTCCAATTGTAGTTCATCTTGGGCCACCAAAAATTCATATATAAATGGATCTTTAATATCAATGGTTTCATCTATGGCAACGGAAAATGAACAAATAAGTACTTGTTCTTCCAGTCCTGATTAAACCTTCGTCATTCATCCATGCTGCATATGCAGCTACCACTGATCTGTTTACATTTCCATGTGACTATAGCCAGAAACAACTAGTTTGGCTGGCTCTACATGGCTGTTGAGAGAGCATACTGGGGACGAGAGGGATGGTAAATTCACACCTTGAGTGCCTTCCTTTCCACCCATTCTATATTCTAAGACTGTAAGCAGTTATTTAGTTTAAAAAAACACAGCAAAAGTGTTAACAGTAACCTAGCACACAAATTATTAAGCTCAATGAAACGTTTAACACTATATAAAGAGCAAAGGATAGTAAAGGTGAACACCGCAAGCACTGCGACCAACACAGATCTATGGTGACTAACACCTCAGGAGGCAAACAGGCCACAGCGACGCATGGAACTCTCTAACATTTCAAGCATGATGGCCTGTCTCACTGCTGGAGCTGCCAGAGAGGGGAAGAAGTGACCTGTCGACCTGGCAGCCCTCCAGTGCATACATGGAGTATTCTTTACAGTGCATTTGTGCCATCTGTCCAGCACTGCCATACACTATGTGTCAAGAAGCACAGTTAAAGATGAGAAGGAAGTGGAATGTAGGGGAAGTTATGGAAAGGAAATCACAGTATGTATTTAGAGTAAGTAGCCCTAAGTATACAAACATTGCTAAAGAACCATATGAAAAGAGGAAATGTTTTGAAATAAAACACTTATGTAAATTAATTAATAAATAGGATGCATTTATTTAAATTGTCTTTTTCTTTAACAATATATCATAAAGTAGCCTATTAGTTTATATGCTTTGGTATTCAGACTATGAAAGTGTATGAATAATACTTGCATATTTCAAGAACAATATCATTTCTATACTGTAAGGCTCACTTTATAAGTAGTACTTTAAAATTCAATTTGCACCAAAAAAAGTTATTCTTAGCTTATATCTTCCTTCATCCAGTGCATATCATAGCATTCTGAATGGAACATTATCCTTCGTACTATTTAGGCAACTTATTATTATGCTAATTGTAAGTTTTCTCTCTCACCCTCTGTTCTTCAGAGATGACAAGTTGATATTCTGAAGTAACAAAGCTCTTGTTTGTACTCCATACAAATGAATTGAAGGTTGAATTCCCAGAAGTGAACATAAAAGTTTATCTTGATACAATTCTACAAGTTAACGCTCAGTAGTCAATTAACAACAGTATTAATACTGTTAAAAAGCATTTAATCTTTTAAAACATATTTAGGTATTTACTTTCAGAACATTTTAAGGACATAACTTCGTGTTGCCTCCAGTTCATGACTTGAGAAGGAAGCAATGATTCTGTGTCAAATAGTGTAACTCAATATTAGTTAACCAGAGAGGAACATGCAAAAGCTAAGTCATCTTTTGATATGATTAGCCTGACTACCATGTTCATGTCCATCTTTCACTTGGGTAGTTTATGAAAAACATTACTCATCCACAAACACTTTAGGTACCTACTATCAGGTATGGTGTTGGCATGTGTATTGCACACGAGCAACAATTTACCAATTGACATATTAATGTTTTCTGAAGATTGACGAGTAGGTATATATCTGAAAATAGGTAATAGCAAAATAACAATAACTCTAGCCCAGACCTGCTGGTATATGTAGTCATACATATGATTTACACTTAGCAACATTCAAATCACTCTAGTTGTGGAAGCGCCACTGAGAGATATCTAAATCACTTCTTCTGGAAATAACAAACATTCAAGGAATGCATCACAATGCTCTTGCTTTCAGTTTATTTTGTAACTGGATAGTTACCCATTTTTGCTATGATTTTCAGATAGTTTTTTTGACGGTTAGGAAAATTGTAACTTTTGTCACACTCTACTTGTAAAAAGTGTTAAGTTCTAACAGATTGCTTCCCTGACAAGTAATCAAATACCTAAGGAACTGCAACTATCATGTGATTTTCCTTGTATGTCAGCCCAATATTTATTTATACTTCAGCTTATACAGTTAACCTTAACATTATTTTAAGATTTCAGAAATATAAGCTTTATCACAGCCTGAAAGAAGAAAATAAATACATTTTTATCTCATAGTAATAAGAAACTAATGTTAGAATATTTGCAATAAACTATTTTATTAAGACTGTTGTTTTACTTTACTTTCACTTGAAGGATTTGCTGCTTGATGCTGCATTAATATATTAAAATTAATTTCTATTGCATGATTAACAATAATACCGATTTGTAATCTTTATCCCAAAGCAAATTTTAGTGTAATGCTGTAAACAATACAATACAAAAAATACAAATTCACCAAATACTGCTTGAAATCTTTGTTAAAATGGAGCAAGACCGATATACATTTAATTTAATTTTTAAATAACAAATGCTTTTAACTGCTGTGGCTCTATGAAATAATTTTTAAAAAATCTATACATAGTAACTCCACATTCTATAATTCAAAAACTTATGTATAACGTATCATTTTTAACTGTTAGATCTTTCATAAAATAGGATTCTAGTTTTTGTATTTACACAAATGTTATTTTTACTATTCAATATTGAAGTTCTTACTGGTGTTTTCTGTCTCCATTACTCTCTGTCTCTATTATTCTATGTCTTTAGCTTCTCTCATTCACAGATTTTATTTTATGGGGAATGTGACTCTAAAAGTAGATAATTTGGAAGATATGATACAACAGTGATATACTACTGTAGAACATAATCTGGAAGAAAAGATTCCCCTATCTGAAACTAAAATTCGTGTGATAAAAGTGAACATGCTTACTTCTTGTTTTTGTGTTTTAGCAGCCAGTAGATTTTAGAATAGTATTACTATTCTTAAAGAAGATTTTTTTCATTTTGAACTTGAGTACAATACAAGGTACCTATCTATTTAGCAATGATCTTTATCAAAAATGAAATTAAAGTGAAACACAGACCATTAAATACATACAGTTGAACCTCGATTACACGTTATTCACTCCAACATTTTTCACAGATATATGTTAAATGTTTTAGGCACCAAACTTTTTTCATTGATATCTAGTTCAATTATACATTTTTGGTTATTTTTTTCCCAATAATAAGTCACATTTTTCTGGTTCCCTGCATGAAATATTTTAATTTACTTCCTCATTTATATGTTAAGTCTAGGCGATGCTTACATATATTATGCATGGTATGCTTGCTGTCACACAACAAAACAGTAACCATGTTGGGCAAGACAATCAATATTTTCGGAATACATTACTGCAATGTGGATGTTAACACTGCTGTTGGGCAAAGTCATCCCTCCCCAGGTTGCACCGGATGATACTGATGTAGATGATCACGATGATGAAGTAGATTTAAATAATAAAAGGTGTTCTTAATGTGCTCATGACAATTGAAGCTCCAGAATGTTTTCTGCCATAACAAAGCCTAAATGATGAAGTACTTCTGTGATTATATGATATATTGACTAGACTAATTTATGTATTGTGAAAAAATAAAATAAACAAAGAAACACTGATGATTCTTTCTAAACCAGTGTAAAGCACTGCTACTTTGAACTTTTTTCTTTTACCCATGTTTTGTTTGTTTTAGTCATGCATAATGGAACTAGTATGCATAAAATACTCTAAATAGTGTACTGTTTTTGTTATTTATGTTCCTATTCCATTTATTGCTTTCTTATATTAAATTGTGCAGAATTAATTTGACTAATAATCCAATAAAACTGTTGCACTCCCATAAGGAAATTCACTTTTACATTTATTCTGTGTAAACATTATTTTAGCCATCTCCTTTTGAAAATGTACAACTGAGGTTATACTGCATGTACGTTTGTGTCTGTATTTTTTCAATTTCAGAGACGTTCTGAATTAAACGTTTTGATGACATTCTTTTCTACTTATCAAAACACTATATAGCAGAGTAACATTAATTTTTGCAGTAAAGGAATAAATTATATGCATGAGCATTCTTCTAGACTGAAAATGAGGAAAATGCTCAACATTTAGCAATTTAGTGCAAACAGAACAATAGAAGAATGTTGACTATGTTAAAATGTCTCATTTTTATTTTCCTGTCCACTGTCTAATTACTCTGCAAAAAAAAAGTTTATCTGATGAGTTTTATGAAGAGAGAAGCTTTTACAGCATTAACTAAGAAACATTCCTGATTAAAAACCTTAAGTTTTTTTTCAATAAAAGGCACAGTGTATGTACTAATGTCTGCGAAACCATGATGCATGTCACCTTGTTAAAAATTTCAGTACAGCAGAAAACTCAAGCAAACACAAAATGTAAGTAAAGAAGTAGCTTATTGATCCAGTTAATTGTTTAGTACAAAGAAGTACAATCAGCATGGGACACATCAGAATGAAACGCAAAATATTTACAAGATTAAAAAAGTAAGGACCCTAATGAAATACAGTTGAATCTGCTTTATACATAACTCAGTTCTAAGTAATGTGTATTTATATGTAAGCTTTTGTAGGTCCTGGCAAAATGCGATTTAGAAATGCGTTAATAGAACCTTATCTTTATCTAATGCATTTATACGTAATTTGCTATTATACATATTTAATTTCAGTGAAATACAACTGAGTTTAACATAATAATAATAATGAGCATATGGCACATGCAATTATAAAAGAAAATCAAGGCCTATTTTCTTCACCTCTGTTGACAAAGGTACAAGCTGAGTAGGCAGTTTTCAGTCAAAGAAATAAAAGACAAAGATGTTTGCTGGTAGAATCAGTAACTTTCGATGCAACAATGTCATAGCAACAAACGAGAAGTAAAGATAAAAATGTTCAGTATCTGGTGTTAATTAGCCATGGAGAACAGAAAAAGGAAATGTTATACACCAGATAAGAAAGAAAATTCATACGAGAGGTGGAACTTAATCCACACAAAGCCAAAATCAAAATTCTTTCAGACTTAGGAATTGCTTATACCATGCTACATATAGTCATTAGTAACAAAATGAGGTGTACACACTTGATGCAAGAAAAGTGAAGCAAGCCAAATTAACTGATTTCTTCAAAGTAAGACCAAGTTAAAAATGTTTTCTTCATAAATATCTTTATTACTTGTAAAATTTTACACATGTAGGCCTACTGTATTGCTTTTTCTTTAAACAATATATGATGCATTATCAAAATATCATCTGTAAGTAATTCTGAGTTATAAGTTATCTTACCTTTTCCCCTTGATATACACATAAATCAGGTTCAACTGTATCAGCATTTTCAAGAAATAATATATGAATTTACACGAAGGGTACGTATACAAGATACATATCTATGCAAGAAGAGTAAAGGTAGTTATTTAAAGTCATTAGATAGGAACCCTTGAATTGAGCAAAAACCAGTAGTTAATTAGGTGTGCCTTTAGGGATAGTTTGAATCTGTTTTCTTTCTGTATTTCCTTCAAGAATTTTGGAAGGCAGTTGAATATCTTTATACCAGAGTGCAATATGCCTTTCTGGCACAGGGAGGTGCTATGTTGATGAGCTTGTAGAATTGTGGTCTGCCTTGTATTGTACTGATGAACTGATTCATTCTTAATAAAGGGTGAACCTGTATTGTTATATGGACAAATATTAATATTTTAAATATATAAATGCAAGAGAAGGGAAGAATGTTTAAATTTTTAAATAGGGGTTTGCTCTATGTTCTTGGACGTGCTCCTATCATGGCTCACACTATTTTCTTTTGCATTATAAAACATGCCTTATTGGGGCTGATTCCACCAGAATATTATGGTATACCTTAACAAGAAGTGGACATATGCAAAGTAAGCTATTCTTCACCATTGTGCACCCTGCTAGTACCCATGTCATGTAGCAGGCTGTACCTAATTTTTGTTTATATGGCTCATATGGTCTTCACATTAGAAATTGCTTTGGCCTCAAGCGCCAAAAAAATTTGATGGCTTCTACCTTCTCAATTGTCTGGTTGAGGAGTTGAATTTGTGGAGTCACATAATCTTTGTTTCCTGTAGTACAGATGTCACACCATCTGTTTTACCTAATCTCACACCATCCAATTTTTTCCTCTTTCCCCGCTCAAGAAAAAAGCTATGTGGGTGTAGATTTCATTTGGCAAGGACACCATGAGTGCCACAAAAAAAGCTTGCGGGACATTTCTGCCTATATGTTTGAGCAGTGCTTCCAGCAACAGTTATGCCAGCACTGACAAGTGTTCATAGCGGCCAATGGTGACTATTTTGAGAGACAATGTGGAGCTGTGAAAGTGAATGCTATGTTGAACGGAAACTGATAAGACATTAGGATTTTATTTTTCACTTGCACTAGTCCACGAACTTAATGGTTCTACTAAACATGTAAATACCTGGTTAGTAGCATTGAGCTTTTGGCAGAGTTATCTGTGTTCCCAAGGAATGCTGCTTTCTTTTAATGATTATTTTGAGTGCTGAGTTTAATACTTGATTGCAAGCATCAATGAAGGCTATTTTAAACATGATAAATTTGTGCACAAAGTCTAACATTTGAATCTCTTCTTCAAATATATAGATAAACTTTGCTGCTAAGATTAAAATTCATCAAGCTTATTAACAAAGAGAAATGTACATGTCATTTAAAATTAGACTATGAAAACTTTATAAAGATATTTATATGTGTATACAGTCCCCTTTTCTTGAAATCAGATTGCCAATTTATATACTGGAAACAACTAATTATTCTTTGTTATTACCTGATATCCCATAAAGCCTGTGTTTTTACTACTATTAAGACATTCCTTCATTTATTTATGTGTTTACTATTTATTTATTTATAATCAGTGTTCAGAACTTGAGTTTCCCATTGAAAAGAACAAAAAAAAAAAAAAAAAAATTATTTTGGGGACATACAACATGGTTTACTGGACATTTCACATTGTGAAACTCAAGGGCGGAAAGACCTTACTTTATTCACATTACTCTTTAATGATCCTTCAAGCTTTGACCGAAAAACACCATAAATAAAATGTACAAGTTGTCAGTATTACACCATTTCACAGTGCTTTAAAGCTATTTGTTTCTTCCAACAACATGTGGCATGTCCCAACACCTTTGATGAAAGCCTTTAACTCTTAGTTCCATTCTAATAAATTAATCAAAATGCTTAGAGCCTTTACACTACAAAACCCAAAATTATTTTTTACGATTAGATGCAGGAATATACTCCTTTCCTCCATGACGTTGCCATTCCTTATTAAATTCATGCTCTAGTATTTCAGCACCACGCTTTCGTGTAAGTCCTGTCTCATCCAGACTTAACTCACACATCTGCATATCGTCCACACCTGCAACATAATTAGGCTTTATTAATCATGAAAGAATAGCAGAGAGATAGGGAAATACATTTTTGTTATATACCTGCTTAGTATTTCAAGAGGAAGGTATTTGTTTTATGTATGGAATGAATGAGGCGTGGGACTCTGGTTTCCTGCTATGGAATAATGTGTCTGGGCTTGATCCCACCAATGGGTGCTTGGGTTTTTAAGTACAGGACCAGTGGACACTCACCATTGTGAGGAATGTATTTCTGGCCTCGTGAGCCAGCTGTCTATTTGGATGCAGGCCCAGGCACTCGCGTGCTGTAGTGCTTTAGAACTTAATTTTTATAGGATGAATAGTAAATGCTGTCTTCAAAGACTAAAGTGTCATGGAGAACAGTATTACAATGGGATCTGATATTGGATTTGACATAGTATTATGCTTATTTATGGATATAGAGACAATGACACCAGAAGTTAAATGGGTTCATTCATAAACATGTAGATAAGGGTGATGCTCTTGATAACATTCTAACTATGGTAGATGCAAAATTTAATGGTGGCTGATAGCTGACTATTACTATTCTCTTTCCTGTTGTGCAAATACATTTTGTGAGTGCCAATGATATTTATAGCACTGGCTTTACAGCATGATTACCAGGGTTGGACATTTATGACCCAAAAGTGTTAGAAATATGCAAGCACATATGACCAAAAAAATTAGAAAATATGACAATAAATATGAACTAAAAATATTTGGGTGCATTTTTGAAATGTTTAAAAATCTTAAAGTAACATTACATTGAAAATCTACCTTTAAAATTTGGCACACTCAATAATAAATAAATAATATTAATTTTATTGTTGCATTTTGAATTTATATAATTGCTCAATCTAGAGCACAGCACTGCACAGCATGAAATAAATGTCACAGTTTGAAGTGCAATCAGAAAGAAGAACTACAGTAGCAAATTGCACACATTTTAAAGTTTTCAAAAAGGAACAATCTTCTACTTGCACGCAACATTGTAACAGGAAAAAGACTCCTAACATTACAGACAAGAATTACGAGACGTGAAAAATCATCTTTGGGACGACTGCAAGCACATTTGCCAAACTGGAATAGAAATATAAAAATATGACAAAAATGTGAAAATTGAAGAGAAGATATGATTATAATATAAAAAATCACAAGAAAATAAAAAATGCTAAAAAAAGCCAACATATGACTTTCCATAGAAAAAACCACAAACAAAAAATATGACATGTCATAAACATCCAGACCCTGGTGATTACACAGCATCAAGCCAATGATTGGATGTTGTATCGAGCCACCCCTATTCAATTTTGTGCCAGCCATAATGGTGATATCAGAATAATTTCTAATATCTCCCAAATGCAAGTGCATATCACAGCACTCGAATGTATTGTAACCCATAGTTGGATGGCCAAACAACTAAATGTTTATGGATGGAGTTTAAGCACCCGTCAACAACCAGATCATTTGGGCCCGAATGCTTATGGAATGTCCCCATATTTTGATACTTTTTACAATAATCTACAAATGCTTTCACTTAATCTTTATGGCAATAATTGAATGTCACACCCCAAAATTTAATCATATTTGCCATGTTTGATTTGTTAAATTGTTGATTTTATACATATATGATTAATTTTCATGCATTTTTTGCATATGGGAAACTGGGGCATAGTGGGCATGTTTTGGGTATTATCATTTTTTATGCTGAAAGTTAATGATTATTATGAATATTCTCCTATGGAGTCTGAGACTTATACATTTTAGTATCTCTGTAAATTTTGTGCACATCTTTCTTTCTATTGTAAATTTGTAAGTTTTAAGTGTTGAGAAGAGCACCATGTTATAGATTCTCACTGTACCCCACCTTAGGGCAGAGTGAGCATAGGGCTGGGGCACAGTGAGCAGTCATTAAACTTAACTTCATACAGATTATAAACATTTTATTTTTTCATTATACATGAACCTACATTGTATACTATCATCACTGGACATCGTAGTCATCCATGTTAACAGGAAACACAAACATTGGTACAGCTCTTTTTGTGCCACCAGCAGTAGAAGGCTTTGGTAATTTGTAAATAATATCACATAAATTAACATCCCCTGCTTCTGCATCTGTAGGAAGTTAAAAATGCCTGTCAAATTTCCTTGACTTTCAGAGAAATGTCACATTTGCAACACTTTTATCGTGACTTATTGAATTAATAAGTCAAAAAAAAATGGTGAAATGGTATTTCTTTCCCTTTGGTTGCCACTTTGACTATAACATAGTCTTTCTCCTTTGGTTCTTCTGCCATATTTTCTTCATTTTCCTGGTTTAGACTTAGGTCATCGCCATTGTAATCATCATATGGGACAATGACAGAGCCTTCACTTTCCGATGAGCTCTTGTCTGGTTGAAGCCTTCTCCTTACACAATGAGGTACAGGTCTGTTGGTGGTCTGCTGTGGAGAGTTCTTGTTTCCTTTATTTTGTACTTTCAGGACCTTCTCTTTTTCTGGAGTATTAGTATTCTAGTGCTGCCTGGTTTCCTTGCATGTTGTGTTGCTGTATTCCTTTCAGTTATTTTAGGAAGAGGACGGATTTCCTTTGGTGAAACCAAAGGCCTTGAGCTTCCTAAAGTGCCAATGACACTATTACAACTGGCTATAGGCATGTTTTCCTGCAGGTCCTCAGCTGATGTGCATGCCACTGAGCCTCCAACTACACTGTCAATGTGAAAGGTATTATCTCTGTTGAATGAATTGTTCCTGGCATTTCGAGAATTACCAGGCAGTCCTATAGGACTAGGTGCTACAGTGCCCACATGGTCAACACATGCTAGAGGTATGCCAGTCACATATGAACCCAGGAAATCCTGATCAGTGAAGACATCTGGATGAAATGGCTAAATACCGGTGCACTGGAATCCAGAAATAATATTTTTGGGGGTGAATGCCAAAGGATATGCCTTCCCCACAAGTCCACCAATATCACTTACTGTCTTTCCTGGAATCGTTGACATTTCTTTGTCTGTTGCTAACCATTTTACCTTTCTGTAAATTATGATACAGATGTTTTACTAGCCTAATCCAAATAACAATTCATGCTCACTGTACCCCAGAAGAAATTGCCCACTCTGCCCCATAACCTCATAATATAACTGAACATGTTTTTCAGTCATCAGTGTGCAATAAAGTGCTGTAATTGTTTCAATACATGCAGAACAATATCCCTTGTACTTGATTACCTGTTTTATCTTCAATTCCTTTGCATAGGGAAGAACAATTCCTTAAAATATGAAGGTCTAAAATTGCAACAAAAGTCACCAAAACATATTTTCCATAATAACATTTAGAATTATTCAGACATATTATTTCTTCTGCCAACTAAATACTGAATGGATTGAATTGTCAAAATCATGAAAGTTTTCTGTGCTCCATAGATTTTATATAATCAGTTGCCCGCTGTGCCCCAGTTTCCCCTACAGATTGATATAGTATTATGCTTTCATTTGTATATGTTTCTGTTGTAGAAGCATTACATTTGTGTGGGGTGGAACAGCTCTTTCTTTCTGTGAAATTGTATGTTTGAGACACCACAGATAACATAGTTATTTTGGATTGAATGTATACAACTTCCAAATCTAAAACAAAGTATAAGCACATATCACCAGTCACTTTCCTTGGTGACACTGAGTTGCAAAGAATAACAGATATAGAATTTTCCTGAGTAGACAAACTAGTGGAGTTTTGACTTATTGAAGAAAGAGGACCACATAGGGCATTTAACATACAGAGAGAATTTTATTATGCTAACACTGAGCTATCACAGCTTTTTGTTTCATAAAACTCTACAAGAGGTGCTTAAAAGCACAATATTTTATTATTTGGCATTATTGCAAAAAATATGTCATTATATAGTAAGATCAGACATATTGTGTTTTCATTTCAGTATTCATCAATTAATTTTCTGCACCTACACTCCCTGAATTATGCCAGAATAAAAATAAGGACCCGATGGCTAGCTGAGCAGCAAGATCATGATCAGTGAGACCACCACCATCTCATCTTTATGTCTGTTTCTAAGTAATGATGCCAATTTGGTCCTTTATGGCTAAACCTGGAATTTTTGAAGCAACTGTAGGCCAATTTTTGTGCAAAAAGTCACTAAAGGTATTCTCAGTCATTTTATACAATGATTTACCTAATTTTGGCCAATGTTACAAAAATTCAGCCATTTCAGTTTCTGATGTCTAACTTTAAAATTAAAACCACAAAAATACAAAAGAGAGGATGATCATATTTCTATAGTTGAGTGGAAACTCGATAAACCAGGTCGAAAATAAGAATCACAAACTTTCACTTCCAACTTTCCACACTTTGGTGTCTGTACAGAGAAGTGAGGACAGGGAGGTTCAGAAGTAAAGTGTTTCTGCTGAGTCGCAGCCTACAGTCATTTGCAGGCTAAAGTTCAAATTTGTGAGGATGAATGCATATATGTGACATGTCAATGAGATTTGTATGACCAGTAAGTGCTAAATCCCCATGTTTCCTTACTCTTTAACCATTTTCTAACTTAACCACAATACTCATAAGCATTTTATGGTGAACAGGAAGAAAATGATTCCTGAATGAAATTCTTTAGTTGCATTTTATGTGGTACATCATTATGAAATGTGGAAAGTATATGCTATGGTGATCAATTAAATCAGTGGCCATGCATCTAAGCACAAAAATGAATAAATGCTTAGGGAGGTACAGAATATAAATAGGTATGAATTTTTGTCCTGTTCTAAGCTTTCTTAACTTATACTGCCACTGGTCAGTTTCCACTTTCCCTTCAATGCAGTACTGCTCCAGCATGATCGCTGTTGGCTTGAAAGCTCTTTCAAATAAAATTAAACACATTACCACACAAATAATACAGGTTTAATGAACTAAATTTAAAAAGTCTGTATAACTTGTGATAAAAATTTGAACATTGGTGACAAAAGATTTCAAAGAAGAATTAATAACACTATCCACATAAGGAAACACAACCCAGGCTTTTACATAATGGTTAAATTTATTACAGAAATTGCTTACCAGCAACAAGTAAAATTGCAGGTTTATCTGGATGTAATTCCATTTGACGGGCAACATACTGACCATCAAAATGAGCATACCACCAGCCTCGCTTATTTCCAGTAGTTCCTTCACTAACAGAAGAACTGTTTGCCAACGAAGGTCTAATGAATGGAATCCTGAAGTATCTCTGTGAACTAACACTGACTGGAGCTTTTATGGGTGCTCGAGGAACTCTTGCAGCTAAACAAAAAAACAATAGCTTATCAGAAACTGTTCACTTATATATCCCCAATAAACATAATTATTTACATTGATTTACAAATATTTACCAGCATCCATAACTGAACGAGGTGCTCTTTCATTTTCATCCATTGTTGTCCTTTTCCGATTCTTAGCCTTCCAAGCATGATATACTTTCAATCTGCGATGGAACTCTATCCTACATGCCTAAAAAAATTATAGGTAATATTACTGATTAATAAATTCAAATCCTACAACTGGAACTAACTCTCATTAATAGGACTAAAAGTTAAAATGTAATTTATAAATTAATATTTCCTGCACTATGCATGCATATTTCCTTGCATACTATGAGAGAAAAGTGTAGAAGAAGGAAAAGAGCATATATGACATAATCTGATTGTAATGATTTGTGATTAGCAGATGTCATTTAGTTAGAGACAAAAGGCACAACCATATTTGACTGCTTATTGTGAAAAATC
The DNA here is from genome assembly GCA_030765045.1 of Tenodera sinensis. NCBI lineage: Eukaryota > Metazoa > Arthropoda > Insecta > Mantodea > Mantidae > Tenodera > Tenodera sinensis. The sequence continues at coordinate 113,198,998 of CM060964.1, forward strand.
TAAAAACATTTTTTAATAGAGGCTTAGGATGTGCCTACCTTTGAAACATGGAGTTGCTTCAGCCATCTCAAAACATTAATAAACCCTCAATGGTAACCAAAAACTAAAAAACTGGAAGATGTACCAAAATCCTAATTTTGTAGGTAGTAGATATTTGGGAGGGGGGTACATTGTACTCTTTGCACTATCTGCACACTCAGACAATTGCCTCTAGATTCCACACATGCAGATCATTTAAAGATTGAAAAAGTTATTTTACACCTGTTGAACTGAACAGTGAGCAGTAATGCTAGCTTCCTCTTTATAAATGAAAGTGATCTTTTATTTTTTTTTTAATGTTCAACATTCTTTAACTGGATGAATGAAATGGGTGAAATGATGTTCAACTGAGTTACGGGTCCATAAAGCTTTAGAGTTATCTGACATTCATCTTTCAGGATAAGGGAAAACCCCAAATAAGGCCTTATCCAGTTAACTCACCCTAACCAAGATTCGAACTCAGGATCTCTTGAATGTGAGGCAGACACTACCTCCTACCACAGAGGTGAGCTAGAGACAGTGAATGATGAAACAGTATTCAACATAAGTTGAACAATAAATTGGAATTAACACTGTGAAGCAATGTAATAATAAAAAAATTATACACTTTGAGTCAATAGAACACTCTGTACTTCATGTATCTTAACTGTTGTTTTCAATGCATTTCTCCTTCACTTAAAGGCATTAACGAGAATTTGTTGGCCCACTGGAACCCTTTGGTCATATAGATGTATCTTGTTACTCAGCCTCATTGTACTCCACCAGATGTCTCCTCTACAGATGAAGCACATCGAAAAGCAAAGTTAAGGTATGTTAAGTACTGAGAGCCCTGTTTTTTCAAAGTGTATAATTTTTTTTTATTATAAATTAATGACTTGAACTCATAATGCGTGACTGAGCATGATATTTGTGCATGGGAAGCCAGCTGATTTTACCATCTGAAGCCTCACTATTATCACTTACTTACAAATAAATATAATTATGCTATTAAATCTTACTGTCTTTTATTTTTGCTGAGAAATATGTTCAAAACCTACTTACACAAACAGTAAATAAGAACACAAAATGGTAACCACATATATTATTAGTGAATGTTATTTCATTAATTTGAACATAATTCCTTCTTTAGAACTACTGTACACTATAAAATTCTTTGCTTAGGTAATTTAGTTACAAGTACACATTTAATTAACTCACTTCTAATAGCTCTATATCACATGATGTATTTATTGTATCCCTCAATTCTGAATACTTCCATCTTGACAAATCATACTTTTGTTTGCCCTGAGAAGTTTGTACTGATCTTATCAATTCTGACCTGCAAGAAAAGAAACACAAATAGTAAATTATATCTTTTCATTATTATGAAATAAGTACAAATTGTACAAAAGTATCTATACAGAATTTTTTTCAAATTAGAATAACCAATATTATTTAAAACACCTACAACAGGGTGAAGAACAAGTACAATGCAAAATGTAGATGTTGACACTGAAATATTCTGTAATATTAACAGAAACATACAGAGTGCCAGGAAACTCCCTTGCCTACCACTTAAAATTATATTTTAGTTGACAGCAGAAGGCAGTCCACTAAACTGAAAGGTAATGTGCATTGATTTGTCTTGGGGTTATCAATGAATCTTTCAACAGGACAATGCTGCAGCACAAATTTCAAACCAGTCATTAGAGCTTTTAACATTTTTTACAAGAGAGTAATAATTAAAGCTCTCTGTGCACCAGTCTTCTGGTTTGACTTACCAGATTATTTATTTTTGGATGTGACAAAATCTGTGATGTATAAAACTAATCCAGCAACTATCAATGAATCTAAAGTAAATATCATAAATTATATACAATTATGTGAGAGTATATGATTATAAAAATATGTATATCTATAAGAGTTGAGGTCTGCCTTCAATAAAGACAACACTTGTAGCATTTGTTGTGATTGATTGTTGTGAGTACACAATTTATGGTTTAAAATACAGAATGATTGTCCAGTTTTGTGGGCCTTGGTCTAGTGGAAAATCTTCTTCCAGATGTATCGTTCGAAGCTGCATCAAACATCATCAGTGGTGTGACCATAGTATTCTGCTACTCTCGGCGACAGATATGGAGTCGTTTGGTTTCACAGGTTTTATATGCTTATCATGTGTGGGTGTATGATGGTTGGTCTGGTCTTTGTTTATTGGTTTGGCTGCTGCATGGGCTGGTTTAAAGGCTGCTTCCATTGTTGTCGATGGGCTGCCATTTACTGCAGCTGAAGCTGTTGATGGCATATGATGTTGAATTTGTCTCCAGTCAGGTTTTTTGCGTGCTTTGTATAATGCTGGATGCCAAACTTTATTTAAGCACTTTGTTTCTTCCTTCATATTGAAGTTATCATTATGTTTGAAAATCTCTATGGCTTCATGACTTAACCAGGTGTAATAATGAACTATGGAAGACAGAATAGCTGTGTCTGAATACTGTATAATGTGTTCCCCCAGCACTAGTAATGCGTGTTCTGCGACTGCAGACTTTTCTGTTTGTCCCAAACGGCATCTCTTGTGTTCTGTAATGTGTGTTCAACATTGGAAGCAGCCCCCACTTTAAACCAGCCCATGCAGCAGCCAAACCAATAAACAAAGATCAGACCAACTGTCATATGCCCACACATGCTAAGCACATAAAACCTGTGAAACCAAACAGCTCCATATCAGTCGCCAAGAGTAGCAGAGCACTACACTACACCACTGATGATGTTCAACACAACTTCGAACGAAACGTCTGGAAGGAGATTTTCCACTAGACCACGGCCCAGAAACCTAGCTAATCACTGTGTATTTTATGACACCGGCCATGAAAGCTTACGCAATTTGATCAATTTATGTTTTACTTTGATATTAATGGCACTCATCCTACCAACATAACTGTTTTACAAGCACCCTCTGCAGCATGCAGCCACTGCAAAGTTCCCTGACACACTGTATAAAAATGATTATATCATGATATATAACAGATATCACATATACGTATTCATATAAAACATAGAATTAAAGAGAAACTAATTTAAAAGGTGCACATAATTTAGAATTAAAACATACTCCACATAATCCTTTATTAATGGTTTTCCAATGTAGATATACTGCATGCTCCATAACTCTCACAGATTTAAGTTTTAAACTACATTCTGCTGCTAATAAATAATTTTTAATTTGCATATTGCACTTTATGAACAAAAAATAAACATGTTATTGACTGTAATGCCTTTGAGTTGCTCATAGAAGTCTATGTTATATTTTCATTCCTACAAAGTTACATAGATTAAAATTGACACATAATAAGGTGATTTTCATGCATTTTACATGACTAGACAAATACTACACAGAACAGACTCAAAGTTCTGAAATGTAGAAATGTGTACATAAACATTTCAGGCAAATTAGATGGTAATATCTCATCTTTCCACCGACTCAGAAATTATCCTCGGCTGATGTTATAAATTGGGTCATTTGCCTATCCTTTACCATAAAATGGTAATGATACTTTATCTACCACGAATGCTGATGTACAAGCTGAAGCTGTTATCATAAAGGTCAAATAATAATTAGATGACCCAATACACTAAGCAGAAGATACACCAAAGATACTATTGCCATTCTGTAACTCTTTAATCATTATTCTAAGAAACAAACCTTCATTAAAAGGATATGCTTTATATAGGTACTAATTTCACTAGAATATCACAATCCTAATATAAGCGCATCAATACACTATTATGAGGTAAGCATAATCTCTATTGACATAATCCTTCCACCTTATTAGTGAAAATACTTGGGACAGTAATTTTAGGTTGACAAGACTAAGTTATTTATGCATAAGTCAATGAATGTTAATATCAATAATAAATATTCATAGTAATTAATTCATGTTTGTATAGATATACATTTTTTACATGAACTTGTGTAATTTAAGAAGGGTGATTCAGCAATGTCAAATATGTCTTGTGTAATATCATAATTAGGGACATAGGAAATTATTTTAGATGGAAACATTTTAATGCAATATTAAAAGACTGTAAGAAGCAGAGTTTTAGGTGCAGAAAAGTACTTCCTCATTGCTGTGAAGTTGTTGTTTGACTCTGTGAGAATGTTGAACCATGGTTTTATTATGTCCTAATTTGCCATGACCAGAGAGGCAGAGACAGTACACTTGAATACTATAGTAAGGTAAAGCCCGGATCCATGTTGAAATCAGAATATGGGGATGAAGTATAACACATTAGATTTCTGAATATAGATGCATAATACTGAGATGCATTATATGCTGCAAAAGGTTAACCAATGAGAAATTACTGAGTTACAGGATCAAACAACTATATGTACAGGCACAAGCTGAAATCAGGAGATATCTCTAATACCACAGGCAGGCAAATGAGCTGCCAGGCAAATAAGAAATTTCCATGCAAAAATCGTAAAGTGTTGAAAGAGTTGTAAAGTGTGCGTGAGAATTTCTGCAGATTTACAGACTGAAGTTAATGCCTGGACTAAAAAGTGGCACATTAAAATTAATGAGACAAAATCAATTCATGTAAATTTCACAAATAGGAAAGTCAAAAAGTTACCTGTATTTATTAATAAACAAATAATTCCATATACAAATGAGGCTAAGTACAGTAAAACCTGACTAAATCGAACCCCCTATATACCAGAAACCTAGACAACCAGAAAATAAAGCTTGGAATGGAGCTATTTCCTATGTTAAATAACGCTCTAAACTGGAAAACTGCCTAACATGGAAACAGAATAGTTTTTCCAGAACCGTTCGCATAAATAGCCTAAGACAGATTTTCATAATGCTTAATACATAGTTACGTGCTTTGATAATGAACTTGCCATGACTGAAGACATTCAAAGTGTAGCAAATATTGCTGCTGGAAACACCAGTTATGAAGTCATGGAAGGAATGGATGATGACGCCATTGAAAAGGGAGCCAAAAATGCACACCATACTTTTAGAGAAGCATTATCTGTTGTGAGTGACCTTCAGGAATTTGCAGCTTCCAAGAATGTTCCAGAACTCCTGGAACTGATGCAGGATGCAGAGGAGGTCATTGAGGTGACTTCTTGTGATGAAGTCACCCACATATCCGCCAAAGTCACAACAGTGCACTTTGGCGGATATGTGGGGGAAAAGAAACTAATGGAGAAACTGTTATTATGTATGACATGTAAGTTGAAAATACAGCAAAACATACAACTGAACCTACTTTTTATTTACAGAATTTTATTTTAAGTTATTCCTTCAGTTTAATTCTATGCGATTATATTTTTTGTACTTTGTTTTACTAAAATATGTACAACCCTTTGTAAGACAGAAACCTGTGAAAATGGAAAAATATTACTGGAATGATCGTGTTCTGTTTTAGGCAAGTTTTACTGTATTTGTCATGTCACTCGATGCTAAGCTATAATGGAAGGCTCATGTTAAAAAGGAAAAAGAACTTAACATAAAGTATAGGAAAATGTATTGGTTACTAGGAAGACATTCTCAACTCACTATATGTAATAAATTGCTTTTATATAAGCAGTTATTCAAACTTATTTGGATGTATGGTTTGCAGATCTGGGGTTGCACCAAGAAAGCTAATATTAAAATTATACAAAATTTCCAAAATGAAGTACCACATGGTATCATTAATGCACCATGCACTTTACATTTACAAACAATTTATATATATCCAGAAAAAGCTCATAGCCACAATAGTAGTGCTTTTAATGCACAGTGAGGACAAATGATACCATAAAAACAACAGTGCACTGCAGATTATATTAAAGAGTTAAATATAGCAGTAAGGTGAAGGTATTGCTTAGTGGTATACTAGTCTTCCTGTACAAAGATGTAGCGAGTTAAAGGAAGATCTGTTGATTTCCTGTCATACAAAGTGTGTGATTTTGAATAATGTGTCAGTTTCCATGATGCTGCAAAATAACATCTTGGGCAATCATAATAGCTGAATGGTATAAGTAAATCTGATTGGCCAGAAGATTTCCAATGACCATTGCCTTTAACAGAACTTAGAAACAGGGCCAGTTTAAGGGCCTCACTTATATAAGTGTAATCATCAACATCACGGAAACTGATACATTACAGTTACTAGGATCATGATGGATGTCAATTCCTTTAACATGAGTTAAGTGTGCAGTAATTGTGATAATTTCAGAGTGTATTGTTGCTAAGAGCATGTTATGAATTCCTGGATGCATGGAAGAAGGGAGAGAAGATGAGAAGGGAGCATATTGACTGATAAATGGAATGAGAAATTATGACTATGAAAGAACATGAGCCTGGCAAGCAGCAACAAACCAAGTGCATCTTGCTCTTACAGTTGTACATAAATGCTCATAGATGTATTTGACTGCTATTTTGGAATGGACATGTTGAACTGGATTGGAATAATTTTCCCTTTCATGCATGAGGTTGACAGCTGGGTTAGTTGGTTAGGCTTGTCAATCAGAAAATGAAGCTCCAATATAAATTTTGGAAAACCAATAAAACATTATTGCAATGATATGTTCCAGTAATCTCAGTATCAGCATCTGGTTTATTAATGTTCATAGTGATGATTATTAGAAATTCATTATTGGAGGTGATATGAACATGGTACTTGAAAGCATAAGTACCAACCACCCCAAAACATTAGTTTACCATACATGCACAGTGACTGTAATATCAGGAAAGACTAATCTCTTAATTTAAGACTTAAAACTTTCATGGCAAATGTTACTAATAATTGATTCTCGGGTGATCAGCCGCGAAAATTTTATAAATTTGACGTGGCTGATCACTCGAGATTCAATTATTAATCTGTTAATTTCTGGAAGTAGATAATATATACGTTGTATGGTTTTATTTAAATCATTTTACACCATTAATATCATTCCCATTAATTCATGAACAGCAGTAATTAATCCATCTTACATTTCACAGAGAAAAAAGAGATACGAACAAACGTTTTATTCCCATGCACTTCCATTCTGTAATGTTGTTTGTCTAGCAAAACCATGCAGGAGTATGGTTGGTCTTATTGTGACAACATGAAATTGTTTGCATGAACACCTTTTCAGGCAGGCTCAAAGTACCACAGATTATAACAATGTGTTACAAGTTTATTGTGCTGTAAATTTGTCTACATTATGTACATTACTGTTTGTATAATGTTTTCTTTTGTGCGAGGATGTGTGCATATAAATGTGCATGTCTATTTATTGCTTTATTTACAGTATATTCCATTATAATAGTAATACCTATCACAAGTGCTGTTTGTATAGTGCAGGGCCTCTCAAAACTGAAAATCACACTGGGTGCAATCCAAAGCGCACAAGTTTCTTGCAACCTGTATCATGGCGACTCAGTTAAGCGCGACTCAACTTGTGAGTTGCACAGCAAAGAAGTGAAAAAGGAAGCAGGTTTGTTTTGATAGATGGCTTGCTTATCACAGAAATAGATACATGCAATACAACTACCTAATAATGGAGCAACTGACTCCAAAGGAAGCAAAGAATGCCGAGTCTTATTTTTTAAAGTCCTGACAATAAGAGCCAAATGCCACGTCCGGGGTACAATAACTACGTGTGTAAGAAAATCATCTGTTGAAAGACACTACAAAAGAGTACATGCAGAAACATACAGTAAAATCATATGGAACATTAGAAAGGAAAAGTTAAAGAGGCTACTACATCATGCAGAAGAGCATTGTTTATCCAAAAATGAAGTTTGTACAGCGCTTTCTGGATCATTAAAACAAAAGATCAGATTTGGTCATAAAATACCACATTAACCAGTTTAACATTGTGCACCCCAAGTAGTCGGTCTGGGTGGCTCAATTGGTTAGATGCTGGCCTACTGATCCCAAGGTCGCGGGTTCAAATTCGGCCCAGACCGATGGTTTTTAAGTGTGCTTAAAAACGACCGCTCCATGTCAGTAGATTTACTGGCATGTAAAAGAACTCCTGCAGGACAAAATTCCGGCACATCGGCGATGCTGATGTGATCCTAGCAATTAACAGCGTCGTTAAACAACAAACTTCTTACACCTCAAGTATACTTTACACAGTGAGGAAGACACAGCGGTGAAAGTGAGAAAGGGGACACAGGAAAGCAAGCGTTTGAATGGATGTTTGCACCAAGGTCAACTTTTCTTAGTTGCATTAGGCACCTTGCAGCATACAATGCACTGGTGCGTGCACCGTGAGAGGCCCTGGTATGATGTTTTCTCTTCTGTGAGTATGTTTGAGTGCATATGTGCATGTGCATTTATTGCTTTATTTACAGCATATTCCATTATAACTGTAATACCTATCATAAGTGCTAAATCTTTGTATATGTTTTCCTTTGTTTGGGTATGTTTGAGTGCACATGTGCATATGTATTTATTGCTTTATTTACAGCATATTCCGTTATAACAGTAATAACTTTCACAAGATCTGCTCATAAAGTAGGAGTATATACACTCAATAATTTTGAACATTTGGCTTACATTTTTACTTTTAGCTTATAGAAATAAGATTTGTGGTGCACCAAGTTCTCTGTGATATTATCTGTTATTCTATTCTATGCAAAGGTCTCTTTTGTGATTTTGAACCATTTAATGTATCTTAAATTACAGTAAGAATGTAGCCCCCTGGCACAACAGCTCATCCAGGTCAATGTCTACCATCCAACTGCTGCATCCCCCACCTCTGCCCACCACAGGTGTCAGGAGCAGGGTGCAGTACTGGAGGTGGGACATCATCAGCACATCAGTCATTTATGCAGTTTTCTTGACCAGCTTCAGTTACACTAGTCCATACAACTATATAATTAAAGTATTTGCTCTTAAACTTGATTTAAGTTAATCATGTTTACATAGTCTAAAAATTCATCTGTTTAATGGGTATTGATCTAGTTTTATTGATGGTCTGTTTTGCACATGTTCTCGACATTGTATTTGTCAATGAAAATTATTCTCTATCTAGCACATCACAGTCAAAAAGCAAATGCTCTACTGTCTAACATTATGTCCTACACATGAACTTTTGGACTGACATTGCCTTTAAAATGGAGAAAATTATAATTTTACCACAATCTGTTAAGAATGTGATCACTTTGTCAGTTAGGGTTATCCTCATTTCTAATCTGCCTCTGACACCTGGAAAGAATTATGCTCCCATTTCTTGTACCTTCTTCAATTATCTGTGCTATGTGAAGAGCCACTCATTTCTCATAATGTTGAATATTATATAAAGGTATCTGTAAGGTTTTTAGAGTAGTAAATTATTTGACATGAGTATTTGAACATTGGTCATAGAGCTTGTACTGCAGCTGATATGTTAGTTTATTGTCAAAGTAAATTCGTATTTTTTATACAACTCTTGTTTCCCCTTTTGCTGTGTTAGTGTGCATTTCAAGATGGTATCTGCTGTGAAGTATTTATTTCCTTTTTCTGCTCCATTTCATAAAAGGAAACCAGATGCTGGATCTCAGTATTATGATTTTTTTAGAATGCTCAGTGCTTTTTTGCTGATGTTCTAAATGTGTTCACTATTCTGATGTTGATTGTTCTTTGTACTCTGGAATTTCAGTTTGTTTGTTAATGAATTTTATCCATACCAGGGCTGTGTGTGTGTGCATGTATTTCCACGCATGCACACACATGTATTTTTAACTTATGAAATTATGGTTGTTTACATTAAGATAATTTGATAAACTGAGTTATTCTCATGGTATACATTAGCCTGAAGAAATGCACATCAAGGTTGTGCATATTTCATAGCTTTATGCTTTTTAAATATATTTGTTTTCTTATAGATGCTTCCAGTAGTACATTTCATTCATAAACTCAGATAATGTGTCATAAAGAATGAGTAACTTCATTGATACATGTGAATACAAAACTGAAAGAAAAAACGTCTTCAGGTGTTCTCTTGCTTACACATGCATCTGCAAAGGTATTTGGTGTAAACAATTTTTCTACTTCCCTTGCAAATTTAAAGTTTTGTCAGGAGAGCTTTGAAATTCACTTTCACTGCTTCTTGCCTTTTCTTGGACTTCTATGTCATTACCACTTACAGTAAGGTATTCATCATTATCACCATTAGGATAATATTTATGTGTTAATTACAGTTTCTGTTTCTTACCAGTAACCATATTTTTGCACAATAAGAAAAACCAGATCTTCTACACAAATACCTTCACAAACAAGAATTTATTATAACTAGCTTCCAACCAACTAATAAATTAGCAACATTTTTTTACCAATTGACTATTAGCTAAGTTATCTCTTCTGGGCTTGTAGGCTGTGGTCTAGAAGGCATCAAAGATACCTTGGGACAAACGGAAAAATCGTCTGTGGCAGATCACGCCTTATTATTCGGCCATAACGTCAACTTTAAACAAACCCGAGTCCTGTCCTCTACAGTCAACTACCATACCTGACTACAAAGGGAGGCGATAGAGATCTACAAACACAGAGACTTCAACCGAAAGGAAGAAGCGCTCCATATACAGAAAGCGTGGATACCTATCTTAGATAACCTTACAGACAAAAACACATCTGTAATAAAACCATGCCTACACCTGGCCTGCCAACTGATGCGAGCCAACCACCACCTTAGCCAGCACAACAAGCCCTGCCCACCCCCATTATATAAGAGCACCACAGTTGTTGCTGCCACATTCGAACTCTGACCAGTGTGACAACAGATCATCTTACCCTGAAGATGCCAAGCGCAGTACTTGGCGAAATGTTGGTATCTTCAATACCTTCTAGACCACAGCTTACAAGCCTGGAAGAGACAAACTTAGCTAATAATCAGGATGCCGGCCGCAAAAGCCTAATTTTATGTATTGGTTATCAATTGTTGACCAATCTGATATTTCATTACACAAAGAACTTCACATTCACAATGTACTCTCTTGACTGGCATAACAGCAGGAAAAGGTCAAATTCATCATGTATTCTCAGAGATCTCTATCAGGCAACAGCAAACTGATATTTGCAGAATCTTGAAATTATCCCACATAGGATTATTATATAAATGTGTTTGTTCGAGCCAAAGCGCTTTCTTTGTCAATTCTGCTGCAACTGGCTAAATTCTAAACACACAACAGAAGAATATGGAAATATTATAGAAATACACATATTTTCCTAAAGTTATTGAATTTTAATACTACAGTCAATAACAGAGTTACTTAAGTACAGAAAATATCTTCCAACACATCTCATTTAAAACTGGGACATATATATGCTACATATTTTTGTTATAACACTGGAATGTTTATGTGAATTGCATGATTGTCTGAGGAACAAAAGGGCCAAAATGTTAGAGAAAAAGAAAGTAATTAAAAGGGAAATGGCAGAAAATGCATAACAATATGGTTACAGGAAAGCATTTCAAGAGCAATTTGATTAAAAAAGTAAATCTCCATATATACAAAAAGCTGTACATTTTACATATATACTCCTAATTCAACATACAAATAAGTAATGTTTGTATACCGAAATGAACATTGTTATGACTGTAGCAACTCCAACATTTCAAGGTTCACACTGTCGCTCTTGAGTTCAACTTCTAACACCATGTTTAGAAATATTTCCATCTTTTTTAAATATACATACACAGTTACACTAAAAAGAAATGCATTCTTTTACTCATTAACCTCTATAAATTTTTTCTACCATGCAGTTTTAATGACAGGTGTGTAAATATCAATGTGCCATAGTGAATAAAAAGCCACACCAGAATGCCACATGCACATTCAAATTCATATTCATATACACATTTTATTTACATACCATTTAATGCTAAAATAACTTGAAAAATTGTTTCTAAATATCAGCAGTTTTAATACATGTCCAACAAGGAGAAATTGAAACAATTGAAATGCATATAAGGAAAACATTCAAAATTATAACCATTTAGTTAGCAGTCAATATTAGCAGGGTTAGCATACACATGCTCTTGATTTACAAAGCAAATGTACATGCTATAAGCCATGCTGTGCATTCAGATAATTATGTTCATCTCATTTAGTAAATGCTAACCACATTATTTTGTTCCACTATGATGCAGTCCAGTAGAAGTTAGTTTTTTTTTTTTCATATTACTATTACACTTTCATAACATTGCACTTGAATTAGAGTAACCTGCAATACTAACCCAAGAAAAACTCTTAACAATGCAACCGTATATTATAACAGATGTTCATGCTTCATTTGTCTTCATCTAAAAACTTGCATCTTGATACTGCAGCACACTTACTTAGATAATGTCACACATAATCCTTCTAGACACGAAAGCAGAACTCACACATGCATCCCAAAATACCAAGCATTAAATAAACTCTTTAAAGGGTTTATGTAACTTTACTCCAAATTTTCAAACACTTGCAATACGTTAACATGTTAACAGGGTTAGGATTTTAGCTTGTAGGTAAAAAAAATACCTGTTTAGCCTATTAGGTGTTGGACCGCTGACATCTGTGGATGATGACCTACTGCTGGAATCCATGGAAACAAGCAAAAATTGGCCCATGTAATGTTGGGGCAGAACAGTTCCATTAAAACTAATTATTTACTTTGACTGTAAAGAAATTTCCCTGACTCTAGAGCAAGAAACGTCCTACTGTTATGAAATATGCACTTATAACAAACACTTTAATGCAGTCAACCATTTTAATAATATTTTTAAGACCTTTAGAGCAATTTTAAACCCTTTATATGATAGACTTTCAGTAAATACACAAATGGGGAAAAAGTTTAGTAAGAGAACTCTTCTAAAACCTTAATGTTTATCTTTAGGTACATGTATAATTATCATCACAAAGAACATACATTCTGGATTTCCTTCTGTGCTTTATGTTTGCTATACATGCTAAAGAAATTAAAACTTAGCTATGTGAAAAATAAATATTTCTTTTAATTGTTAATTCTATGTACCTAATTAAAAGTATTTCACTAGCTTTTGGTGTTAATTTCTCTTGAATGCATAAACATTAAACTACATTTAAGTTGACAGTGTCACTGCATAGTTATTGATCAATAACAAATAACTTTTGAGACTGTACATTTGAAATTTGTCTTGCTACAGTAAAAGATAGTGTTATCCTTGTACAGTCAACAAATGAAGCTTTTACTGCCTAAACAATTTTTTACATTAGCAGCAGTGCAATAAAGAACAGCAATTACTCTAAAATGGAGTTTATTTGCTCAGATCTTTTTGCACATGGTTTTCTATATCTTTATTACTGCTTTTGTTAATATATCCAGCTTTACTGACAATCTCAAATCATGTGCATCATCAGTCAATCTCCCCTGTTCATGAGCAATATGCTTTACATCTATGACATGAAAGTAATATCTAGCTTCCAAATGCTGGTGTGGATTCTCACATTCTTCTTGGAAAGTGAATACTTACCTTTGTTTTCTTGAGCAGGGCAATAGAATACTACTGTGTGCTTCTTGTAATACTTAATTCCATTGTATTGCATTGGTAGCATGATTCAGCTCAGTTTCCATAAAGAAACTGTTCTGGATAATATACAAATTCCATTTTAGAGCATGTCCTTTACTCTGTTGTTGTTTGTTGCTCTGTTGTTACCATCAACAGTGTATAAGTTAGATGACGAAAACTTCATACACTGGTTGGACTAACACAGCACTATTCCTTATTGTAGCAGTACCAACTTTGAATGTAAATTAGAAAGTTATAAATCAGTGCAAGAATTATTTCATTGTGGCATGCACGCTCTAATAACTTCACTGTGTTTTGAGAATCACCTTAAACGTGTTTCAGACACAGCTTGTCTCCATTATCAGCGGCTCTTACAATAGCTCCTGCAGTAGCTTTAATGCTGGGATTATGATGAACTTAAGGTAATGTGACTAAATGTGATGAGACGTAACAAGAAAGTCTAACACATTATATTAAATGGAGCTATTCAGGGTCAACTTAATGTGACTTAAGTTAATATGATTTGGGGCTTTAGTTGGGCTGGCACTCATCAGTACTCAGTACCAGTAGTTATTGAATTGTAAGAGACTATTGGCAGTTCTGAAACATGCAATCTGCATTGCTCTTAAAAGACCATTAGTGTTTACTTCTTTGGATAAAATTCTAATAATTTACTGATCAGAAAATAACCTTATAATACCTAATGGAGGAGAGATGATAATATTGAACAAAGACTGGTTTTTGCCACATGCTGTATCTAAAGGAATCAAAAGAAAAATTACTTAATTTTACCCACCTGAATGAACATTTATTGCCTACCACATGGACAAACCAAGTATGTGTAAAATGTTATGTCAAAGAATATTTAAATAATATCTCAACAATAGTAGACAGAGTTGTAGGGCTGATGCTTAAACAATTTTTACATCTATCATAATGTGGGATTGCTGGGACCCCAGATAAACGCCTAGTATGAATTATTTCATGTAATAAATTACTTTAAGATATTTTTAGGAAACTATATGTTCTATACCATCTATCTCCAAAGAACAAAAGAACAGCTTCGAAAATTTCTGGTCAACTCATTGATCTAAAAAAACAAAGGATATACAAAGAAGGGGACACCACGAGCACCTCTACCTACGCAGAGCTATTGGGGCTAACACCCCCCCCCCCCAAGCAGGAGACAAGCATGAAGTGAGGGAACCACAGGGTGCCACGGGACTGCAGCCAGCCAGATGGACCACAGAGATACGCGGAAGTCCCTAACCTGGAAAACTTGAACAAATTAGTTGAGTACCAGTAGTTTTAGTTTTCCGCGACCAAAATCCTGGATGTAATGTAAGAGTTTGGCAATGCAAAACTTTTCCTTCATGTTACATCAAGTTTGGAGGTCATGTGACTAACTTGAACCAATTGGCGAGTAGTGTCATGCTGCAGTGCTTCTCTGTATAACTATTAGGTTGATGCATAAGTCTGTAGCATTTTTGTTTTGCTTTTTGGTATTCTGGTTGCTCTGGTTGTATTTATCAACTGTCATTTTTTATTTGTAGTTCAATGTCTGTTCTTGAGTTTACATATTGGGGTTTGCAGATGGTGAGTAGAGCCATGGACGCTAGAAAATGGAGTGTCAAGTGGAGAAATTGGAACATTTCCGACATATTTTTCTCTTTGCGTTCAATACAGATGAAAGAAGTGGAGGCAGCCAGAAACATTTGAGTGACATATCAGGACAATGAAATTGGAGAGGGCATGGCAAGAAGTGGTTTTTTCATTTTAAGGTAGGTCATTTTGACCTTAGTGACTCCCCACAATCAGGAAGGCCATCAGAATTTGATGAAGATGGTTTAAACACATTAATCCACAATGATCCACATCAGTGTCCATGAGAGCTGGCAAATGTGATGAACTGTGATCATTCCACCATCATGCGACACTTGCATTCAATGGGTAAGGTTCAAAAATCTGGTGTATGGGTACCACGTGCTCCAAGCCAAAGTCACAAAACTCAGCAGGTTATCATATGTGCATCTCTGCTTGCTCGTTATCAATTGGCTCGTGAACAACATCTATCATTTCTATACTGTATCATTACTGGTGATGAGAAATGATGTCTTTATGGTAACATAAGAAGAAGGGAATGGTTAAGCCCAAACAAAAAAGGAACTCCCCATACATTGTGCATCCATAAAAGATAATGTTAGTGTAACCATCACTGCTGACATTTATTGCCGACAAGTGAGATGTCTTACAGATGCAATCCAAGAAAAACAACCAACAAGACTGTGTGAAGTGATGCTACTGCATGATAACACCTGCCCACACTCTGCACACCCGACAAAAAACAGTATACAAGAGCTGGGCTGGGAAATCATTCTGCACACATCTTATTTGCCCAATCTTACACCTTTAGATTTTCACCTTTTGTGTTCTCTATTGAACAAATTTAAAGAAACTTCCTTTCCAGATGACAATGCACTCCAAACATGGCCGTACAAATTCTTCAATTGAAAACCATGTGATTTCTACAGACACAGAATCAAAAAATTACCACAACATTGGCAGACTGTTTTAGATATTGAAGGAGAATATATTACTGCTGATTAACTTCTCTTATATGTATCTGATGGGTTTAATAAACTTATGAAAAAACGCTATGAACTCATGCACCAACCCAATATTTGCATCAAACCTCTTTCTCTGCTTCTTTTGTTTTGCTCCTAAAGCAGATTCTCAATATTTTATTCACTGTTTAAAAATGTTTCTTACTCCACATTTTCGTATTCCCTTTCTTTTCACTTTTGGAAAGCATAACCTCTCATTAGAAAAGGAGAGCTGCTTTGAATATCCCCTTGTCTGCTGAGTAAAAGAATAACCAATCAGAATCATTCCCATTACATTAAGTTAAATGCATCCAAATAGACCTTCTAGTTTCTTCCTTCACATTCCATTCCATTGCGTTAAGTCACATTAAGTAAAGTTCATCATAATCCCGGCATAACAATGTAAATAAGGTGTCTCCAAAACACACTCAAGGTAACTCTCAAAAAAATAGTGGTTATTATAGTATATGTGCCACATTGATGTAATTTTTGCAATTATATTGCCTCACTGTGCTTTTCCCTACATTATTGGTATTGCATGAATCGGTGATCAATCATTATAATATGGCCTTCATATTTTGCAAAATTCAGCAGTTACTATGCTGTTAATCAAAAACTGTTTACGTTTCATCTCTCAATTGTAGTTTGTGTGTGAAAATGCTATTTATATATACAGTTTTTTTAGGTAACAAAAAAGCACAGATTAAAGCAATTAACTACTAAGACTTATTTTCAAGTTTTGTGCTGTGATAGAAATAAAATAGTAGGTCAGTTCATTTTTCCCCATAAACCAAATGCATGCACTTCCAGCAATACGAAAATTGAATTAATTGCAGAAATTATTACAATTCCAGTTCAGATGGAATCCTAGGTCTGCAGGCTAGAACTGTCACAAATTTGTCTGACCGCTACACAATAGTTTTAAATGAGATCATACAAGAGAGAGGACTTCTTACCTCAGAATACTTGAGTTAAAAATAAAGAAAGGAGAACAAAAATACAAACAAAACAGCACAGAAGAGAAGAAGGAGAGATAAACATAAAACCAAGTGTGTGAAATGCATACTTGAAGTTGATATGTGGATATTGCAGCCTGAAAATCATTGCATGATTAACAACATGCAATACTGTATCATATCTATGTGATCTGAGTTTCATGCTTTGGCTCCCATGCTGCCAAATTTACATTGGTTTGAGGTTCCATGAAAGAAAGGGATAACTCAATTTCCATTCAATAGTGAGAGGCTACAGCAGACTGACATTCAACTGCTACCCTGTCTTTATCACTACCTCTGCATTTTACCACTGGAAATATGTGAACATAAGTTAGCAGTAAGTACCTCAATAAAGCCTAATTTTTACAGTTGTTACCTTTATCACCTTTTTTTAAATTCAGTGCCACTTTCACTTTATATCACAAAAACTTGAGCTATGTAATGCATGGAATTAGTCATTTCCTTGAATTTTGGATCAGTACAGCATTATTAAAAGTGCTATTACAGCTAATAAACTAAATTTGTATGATCATATTAATTTTATTCCATTCTGAAAATTATTAGTGTACTCTACCCTCATTCAGGCTAATCACCAAGTGGCGGCGCCGTGGCCGAGCGGTTAGCGTGCTCGCCTACCACCTAGGCGACCCGGGTTCGATCCCAGGGACCCGCATGTGGTATTCGTGGTGGACGAAGCGGCGTCAGGGCGGGTTTTCTCCGGGTTCTCCGGTTTCCCCCGCCATCTCATTCCACCGGTGCTCCATCTTCATTCCATGCATCATCAGTGTCACCGCCTGCGGTGCCGTAGTAGTTAAAGTGGGCGTTAAACACCACAACAACAACAACTAATCACCAAGTATGGATGAAGCAAACTGCTTTGCAATAGGTATAATGCAAAGCAGAGCTTTTCAAGTTCCATAACCTTTACAGTATAGTTATGAATCTCAGCAAGTAATTCTGTTCAAATGTTCATATAACACTAAACTGAACTTTCTGTACTCCAAATTATCTAGATGGAAATGGAAACTCAAGTGTTAGAATTTCATGACAGATAGCAGAGTTACAGAATAAATTCTTGCTTAAATAATTTTGTCTTTGGTTTTAGAATAAAAATGCTCTATGAAGTCACTTGAATCATAAAGGAGTTTTAATTGACGTGAATATCACTAAAGGAACCAATCAATAAGTTATTGTGTATGGGCAGTAACCTACAAACTGAAGAAAAATTTCTGATATGGAAATCTTTTCACTCAAGGCAACCTTTCTCTATAAGCTGTTAATTGATTCACCAAGCAGAACAGACTGTATTTTATAACAAAGATATATCATATGTATCCTATTTAGAAGCAAACTAAACAGAAATAGTTTGCCTTTGCAATATATCAGTATAAAAGGATTGATATGATCATAAAGAGAAAGTTTTAACCTAATTGTGTCACATGACAAGCTTTACTTCATAGGTTGAAAAGCACTTAAATCGCAGGATGTGTACAACTCACAAGGTGTGCTAACTGATAGAACTATATGCTTATATTTGTATTTTTAAATACCAGGTAGCATTCAAGGGATCGCTACATCTCTTTAGAATACTAGTGTAGAGAGAAATTAACACTGTTGATATCATAAGAACAAATAAGAGGGACAACATATCTTCTAATGTATCTTGTAATAAAGCAAAATGTGGCAAGTATGGATCATAATCTGCAATGAATGTGCTATGTGTAAATGGATAACAAAGATGTTTATTTCCCAATGATGAAACGCAAAGCTGCTGATAATACAGCAATAGGCAAACTGAGAGGGAAAGAGTGCCCTTAAGTGCCAAAAGCAAATGGGAGTATCAATTTGTAAGATCAGGTTTGTTTCCTATAGTACAATGCACATCTAAAGGTTATACTCAAATACTTTAATGTCTATTACACAAGTGCATATTCAGTTGTTTCATTGTTTTTCACAAGAAAACTGTTACAACTATGGACTTGAAAACCAATGTCACTCATCAGCTGCTTCAAAGTGTAAATTAACCAATGTTCAATGTTAAACTAGTCAACCTTTATCCAATTGAGGGTGCAAGCTAAAACCTGCAAGCGAAAACCCTTTTTCACTATGCCCACAGACAAAGAAGAAGAAAGTTGGGAAAAGAAGATGTGTTGTATGCTATAATTGGGGAAAATAGTAAAAGTTCTTGGTAATACAAGAAGTGTCATGTCCCCCTTCACTAATCATATTCAACCACCATTGTTGTTAAGTCAATGCTCCCTGCATCATCCATGCAAGTACAGGAAAGAAGTTACACTGGTAAATTTTGAATTTTTAAACCCTACAATGCACTCACCCAGCTCTAAAGTGATTTAAAACAAGTTTCAGATACAGTCATGGGGATATCTAAGTAGGTACCAATGGGTTAATGAATAATTAGCTTTAAAATTAAGTGAAATGTTGTGCCTACAAGAGGTGTAATATACTGATCACAAGTTACCATTGTTCCATTATGCACATAATAAACAGTATTCAAATTACAATAAATTAAAGCTTCTCCTTGCAGAATAAATGTTCCTTGCCATTGACACATAACTATTTGATCCATTTGTGAGAGAAACAGAACAAGCTGACAGAAGAGTTTGGTCCACAATGGCAGTGGTGTGTGGTGACAGTCAGTCTATGGTATGGATGTAGTTTAAGGGCACTCAGCTGCATGGTCATAAGCGATGGTATGGAAGCAATAATATTGAGAAGAGTAGAGATGACCAACAAACTAACTTGGCTCTACTTCTACAACCTGTAAGTCATTCTATGCTATAAATGTTTTTATTAAAGTGTTGCACAAAAGTTTTGACTATTGTTTTTAAATTCTCTAATATGGAAGTTTCCCTACCTTCTTTGATAACAAAATTTGGTTTAAAATTTCACAAAAACACAGCACTCTTCCCTAAGTCACACATGTTTCATTACTCCCCACTGCACTCATGTTCTCTTTCAAGCAGTTTGTGGTTTCAAACCTGCTTCCAGTAAGTGCTATTCCTAATTACCAAAATGTGTGCAATTTCGCCTTTAAAAATGAAACTTATCAAACATTCCATTAGAAACATCTACTACATTATGTAACATTAAACTGCTACTATTATTTATAAATAAAATATACATTTACTTCATTTTCTTTCCTAACCTTTAACAATCAGTAAGTTAGATTACCCACAGAGAGGTGATGAGCAAGAAATATCTTGCTTCCGCAAAACAAAATTATATTTACAGGGTCTCTAAATATAGACAATCAGCATGCTGCACATTGGGGCTCCAGAAAACTGCTTGCAAAAGTGCCTCCTGTGAATCAATTACCACACTATTTAAAAATTGTACTGCTAATTATTCCCAAGAGTAACTTTAATGAAAATATAGAAATTCATTTATTATTAACAATTATGTCTGTTTAGTCAGGAGAAACTACATAAATATTGACAATTATTTTCACAACATGTCTTAAGGCTTCAGTGCACTGCTCCTCTCTACCTCAGGACTTCAAGCAACATTTAATATTTTGTACACTATAAACAAGGAGCTTGCACACATTTGTACAATAATTGACACTTCACCTGTTTTCTGTATAAACATAAGGTGAATAAAGCAATAAAGTATTAAAATATTAAAGGTGTAATGATCAAGCAGTAAAAGGAAGTGGGTCACCCAATGCATTGGCTTGTCAACAGATGGTTACTCAGCATACTTCAGCATGTGTTAATCCAGTTAAAAGTGCAGGGTCAAAAGAAGGAAGTGTGTCAGATGGAAAATAGTGCAGGTAGCAAAAAGCAGGAAGAGAAATGGTGGGCAGTGGAGTGTGAAAGACAGACAGGAGAGAGCCAAGGTGGGAGATGATAAGAGTGGTTAGTCTGGAGGAGGCAAAAAATAGCAAAAAAAAGTGTAAACTCAATAATAGGTACAGAAAAAGTGACAGGTGAAATAACTGATAGTTCAAAGGGGGAGAGATGGGAAGGGAGAACTAGGCAAGAGAGAAAGAAAGAAAGGGACATTTTGCCAAAAATAACAAGGTTAAGAAAATGATTTGCTAAATCGTAAGTGAAGTAGAGGGCATGTGTATACAGTGAAAGTGAGTTTATAGTGAAACTGGGATAGTGAAGATTAGTGAAGCACATAACAAAGATCTATTAATAAAAATTACAAGAGTGAAACTGATGAGAAAAACTGGGAAAGAGGCAAAGTGAATAAAGATGAAACGTAAAAACAAACCAGATAAACTATATTAAAGGGGAGAGTAGGAGAAGGATAAGATAAGTTAAAAGGCATTGATATGGGAGGAAGGGGATGATAGGCAGATACTTTGTTAGTTTACAGCTAAAGAAGCTGTAAATATTCATTTTCAAATTGCTATGTTTAGCTTTTGCATGACAAGGTATGTTGCTTATCAAAATAGAATAGGAAGTTTGAGCATCCATTGCTATGTAGTATTCATTCAAGCATTAATAATAATTTCTTCAGTATTGTCATTTTTCCCACTCAGCATAAAAACTCAAAGTAAAATCAGAGCAAAGCCTATTGCTATTTCTATGTTCATCAAAATATTGAATTAGATTTGGTGAAATGCATCAAAAAGTAGTTGATTGAGCAGATTGAGAATAGAGTTTGCAATAGTGCTCTGCAATCTTTTTAGGGAACATGAGCTGCAAGATCAGAAGCATTTTAAACAGATGATGATGTCAAAGCACAGCGCTCACCACTGTGTCAATTATTGTCTTGAAACAAGCCCAGAATTGCACTTTCACAGGAAACTTTATGCAGGATATTTAGTTCTTCCATTGTGAATATAAAAGTTGTTTTGTAACCTGATACCATAAGGTGAATTTTGCAGCTATATAATGGCACCATGTTCAAAATAGTAATGAATCAAGTCAACTTAAGATAAAAACTCACCGTCTATTATCATGTGGAGCAAAATCCTCAACCTGATCATTTGTTTCCTGAGCTAGTCTCAAGGCCAGTTCATGATCTCTTCTTTCTTGCTCAAGCTGTTCTCTGTACCGGGTGTCCTCCATTGCCTCTCTTTCAAGCTGAGCCTGTCAACAGGACACTAATATTAATTATATTTCCTAACAAGAGGTTCAAATTACAGCCTTTTAAGTGTAGTCCCATGTTTTTCCAAGTATTGAGTCAGTTTGAGGAAGGAGAATGAATCATTAAAAACTTTGCAGTGCTAACCAATCTGTATTACTAATAAGTAGAAAAAATATCCTCAGAAATGCATTTATTGAGTGTTGAAAAAATGCTCTTCAATTGCTGAAGAGAAAGGAGACTTGGATATAATGCAACACCTATCAAATACTAAAGGAGGTTTACTTCAGTTATTTTTAACTTAAGCAAAGGTTTTGAGAATGGTAGTCGGATATTGCAGACAAACCACTTGTTTAACCTCTTCAGACCTCGTGTGTCATATATGACACATGTCTTAAGATTCTCTAAGTGCAAGGGGCACATATGTAAACTTTGACCTTAAGCAGTGCTGAACTCACGACTGTTAAGACCTGCTTGGTGGCCATAACTTAACTGTGACCCTAAAAAGAATTGAAGCTGGATCTGAAGAGATTAATGCTGTAGCTATTGTCCATACCTAGTTCATTTTATATGGTTTTGTTTTTCTGCTTATAAAAACATCACAAATTTCCAGTAGAGAAAAAAAACCTGCTGCTTACAAATATGGGAAACTATAATGATAGTAATATCCAAACATCAGAGTACGACTGCAGTATATATGAATATTTACTTCAACTTACTTACTCAACTTATGTTAGTAATGTTTGAGCACCATAATGACTTTTGTAGACAGTGCCATTATGTTGTATTCTTTTATGTTATCTTATATCAATACACAATAAACAATCATATGCGGATAAATAAGATGAAAAAAAGGAGCAGAAGAATTGCAAATATTTAATTCTATTTGATGCTGTTCGTACTAACATGTTTGATATAAATTGGCTTGAAACTTTGCTAATTGTTTCAGCTAAGCAATTATAATGCCTCTACATTTGCACATGATAGCCACAAGTGGCATTGCTGTTCTAATGGCCAATCTGAGTGTGTTTTTACTCCTTGGTCAATTTCAGAGAAGAGATCAATGAATAATACATGAACACACTGTTCCTATGTTCTTGGAAACAGAGCTATGCTATGTTAAATTTTTTAACTTAGTACTTTGCTGGTGAATTATTTTTTGAGGCTGTGAAAACCTTACTATTAATTATTTTTATGTTGGTAATGTTTGACCTATTATGATTATTGTTGAGAAAGATATATATGGTCTAACAAACTATTGTAGGCACCGCATAGAATTAAACAGTTGTGAAATGCAGCAGAACTTAAATTCTAAGCTAGACAGTAATTTTGGCCTGTGCCAAGTTTGGTTGAAATTGGTGCAACAGTGTTGTTGTTGTTGTTGTTAGCCAATGCTGGATTTCTGACAATGAAGTCATTAAACCTCTTGCTCTCCAATATTTTTCACTGATGGATGGGGCATTAAAAGTGGCCGGGCATATTTGAAGGTGGTCTCGATCCATTTCCTCTTGCAGATCACATAGAGGACAGAGTGGTGAAGAATATATCCCAATTCTGTTTAAATGTTTTGACAGACAATCATGTCCTGTAATCAACCTGAAGGTTGCAATTGCTGTTTTTCGAGGATCCTCAGGAATTACTGTTTGAATGTTTGGTAGTTCCCATCTTTTATTTTTTGATTTTTCATAGTAATATTTTTCAATATTTTTTTTGAATTCAGAGTTGACTAATCTTTTAGCTGCATAAAATGGTAGATTAACTATTGATTTCTGCACATTGCCGGTACCCTTTTTTGCAAGAATATCAGCTTTCTCATTACCACTCAGTCCACAGTGAGCTGGTATCCATTGGAAGACTAGGTGTTTTTGAAGTGCTGTTAGATGGGTAAAGATTTTCCAACATTCTATAATTGTTTGGTTTTTTGGTGACAACTTGGAAGTAATTGCTATAATTGCTGTGCTGGAATCTGAGAGAATAACTGCTTGCTGAAAATGTGAAATTCTGTACAAAAGATTTTGTAGGGCCATTCGAATTGCTTCAATTTCTCCATCAAAGTTTGCAGTTCTATAACTTAAAGATCCAATCTACACTTGATTAGCTCCATTTGAATTGCTGCATCTTAAATCTCATTAACTTTTGCTGAAAGGGGCATGTCAAAAATACAAAACATTTTTTTCTAATTTTTTTATATTGACATAATGAGTATCAAATGAATTCTGCTCTTCCCAAACTGAATCAAAACATTTAATATTGGAAACAGGAGACATAGTAGGTTTTGACAGAGTCATGGCTATGTATACCTGAGTTCATTGCAATGATTACCCCTAGATAGTGTGCTTTATGGGGTCAAGGGAGTTCGTCGTACACTCACTTGGTGCATTGAAAGTCAAAGAGCATGCTACTATTGCATTCGGAGCACTCTTGCCACCAGTAGCGTCTGTTGTGAACAGTAGTAGACAGTGTGAAGAGCATGCATACACATAATCCAGGCTGGGCCAAAAAACACTTGCTCTGCTATGAAGAGTTGCAGAAAACAAGTTCTAGTATGGAAATAAAGCATATCTGGACCCGTTTCTATATAACAAAGCTTTTTATTCTATATGTAAAGTTTGGATCCTGAAAGTTTGGTCATATTTTATGGTTACACTTTGTATATAGGGTACATGAAAGGAATTTTTCAAAATCATAAGAAAGCAACACTACTAAAGCTTTCCAAAGTTTTGGCAATACCAAGTCTGCGGCATGAGTGTGAAAGTTGGGTTCTAATGAAGGTTCCAAGAAGAAAAGTAGAAGTTGCTGACATGAACCTTTTAGGACAGGTTGTGGGTTTTGAGCTTGCAGAAAAAATGTTTAAAAATTCAGATATCTGGAAAAGGCTGAGGATACAAAGCCTAAACAAACAAGTATAAGCAGGGTGCAAAATCGTTAAAAGTTAGTGGGGGCAAGGCATTTTAGTAGTGTATGTTTCACTGTTTGTCTCATTATATAAACCACCCCCATGGGACATTTTAGTTGGGGGGAAAATTCTGGTTATAAGATATATGTAGCAGTGGAAGGAAAATTTAGAAATAATGCATTTAAATAGGGCTCCAAATCTGCTTGCTATTTAAGACCTGTAGAAAGAAGAAATATTGGAATACTTGTAATAAGAAGGAGAGATCAATTATCGTGAAGATGGAAGATGAAAACTGGCAGTGGCGGTGGCGGTGGTGGTGGTGACAGTGGTGTTGGTGGTGTCAGCAGTGGCAAAGGTGATTATGATGCTGATGTTTATCTCTTTAATGGCATTTACTTATCTTCAGTTTCTTCCACAGTTAATATTTAAATGGTATGAAATTTTATGTATATTTATTCAATTGATAGAGCATAAATAAGCAAGCATTGTTAGTATATTGAACTGGTAATTGACAAGGATGCATGCAGGTATCTCTCTTTTGCTTAATGATATGATGGCATAGAAAAATATTGTTTTAATAACAAAGTGACTATGAAATATAACAAATCATTATAAATATGTCTTTCCTTAATGCCTATATTACTTTTCTACTTTACATTTGCCAATAAGCCTGATTGTCTTGCCAAATACTGACATGGTTTCTTCTGGAAATCTGATAAATGCAAAAGGAAGCAAATGTATAGCACACTGTCTAACCTGGACTCAAGTCAACATTCAGCAAAGCTAGAGGACTTATTGGGAAATGCAAACATTGAAAGAATTGCATCGATATGTCTACAAGCTTTACACAGGTTGTTCACATTCATTGTCAAGGACAAGGTGCTTGTTAGTGAATGCATGCTAACAATTTGTTATACTGGACTTTTAAGGTGCTACTTTTATTCATTTTTGAACAACTTAAAAGGAACCTAACTACAAGTTATCATTGCAGAAGTAACTTACCTGAAGAGCTGCTGCAGCTTTCTTATCCTCTTCTTCTTGCCATTTCCTTTCCTCCTCCTCAAGCTTACGACGGGCTTCAATTTCAATTTTTCTGAAATTAATAACACTTGTTTTCCTTAGGTATATATTATATAGCGGCAAAGCCTGCATGATACAGTCAGCCAAGCCATTGAGGAAGGATTTCACAGTGGAAGAATTGAGAAAGCAAACTCAAATGTTAAAATCAGCCAAGCATAGGTGGAGGCTTTGGTTGCTACCCTTTGACAAAGTTTGCCATCTGTATTTTGGTAAATTTTGAAACATAATGTTAATGTGTTTCCCTAGCAACAGGGGATTGCAAAAATATGGCATAAAATAAATATGAGTCAATTACAAGATAATTGTGAGCAAATTATGAGCCATTTATAATAAGAAATAAATTAGCATCCAAACATTGAGAAGTATATTGGAATTAGTGATATGAGTGTGCACATTTCCTTTCTGCTCCAGGTAACTTGGCTAATGCAGTACTCTAGTGACAGGCTATGCCATACTTACAGTTTTTAACTTTTGATTAACTCCTACAAGTATGGGAGAGAATGTCTGAACATGTATTATTTTTGACAGACAGGTGGGCCATATTGATGATACACATTTTTAATGCAGTGAAAAAACATATTTATTAAACACTAAGTGTAACACATTAGTTAAATATTGAAGTTTATAACAATGTTCATTTTTGTAATATCACATTCCCTAGATGATTGATGTCTTGACCAGAACATTCTTGGGATCTAATAGTCATACTGTCCGTAACGTGGCTCAGCATTTAGACTGAAATGACTTCCATCTGTCTTCAGATATTTTCTTTCAGCTCATCAACTGCATGGAGTCTTGTCACACACACCCTTTCCTTTACATAACCCCATAAAAAGTGGTCTGAGTGGCCAAGTAGTCTTAGAGAGATGTTTAAAATGTGGATGCAACAAGACTGTGCTGCTAGTAATACAGGAGTAGTACCAATGAGAACCTTTCAACCACAATTCCCTGGATATCCCATTTCCAGATTCTGCATTATCCATTGGCCATTGAGATCCCCAGATCTGACCCTACTAGACTACTTTCCATGGAGGTCACCCAAAGAAAAAGATGCAATGACAAGACCCCATATGATGGTGAACTGAAGAAAAACATTCAAATGGAGTTAGAGGCCATTCTAGCCAAAATAGTGCTCCACGTTATGGACAATATGACTATTAAACCCCAAGAATACCCTCAAGGTGGCAGTCATTTAAGGAATTTGATATTCAAAAAATTAATACATTGATAAACTCCCATATTTTGGCAATATGTTACACTTAGTATTTAATAAATATGTTTTTTTCCTTGTCCAGAAATACCCATTAGAAATATATCTCATAAATAAGGTCCACTCTGTACATCCAAAAATTAAGGATGTAATGGTGAACATTGATCTGACAAGGTCGTCATGTTAGTGATACAATGATTTGGTAATAACAATACGTAAATGTGTGCATACATGTGTCAGCTCTTATACAAGGTAATCAAACCTATTCATACTTTCCTGTAAGCCAATCTGAATTACTTGCCTATGATCCAATCTGAATTACTTTCCTGCTATCCAACCTGAATTGATGGTGATATCATTCAACCAGTTTGTTTACAGAGGTAGTTGTAGAGAATAAGTGATAATTCTGTAGAGGGAAAGAGGGAAATAGATGCCTAATTTCCTTTATTTATTCTAAATTCTTGAATTCAGGGCATTTGTTTGAAAAGTTTCCTAATAACTGTTAGTTAACAGCAGTGAGACTATTGTTTTTAATATTACTGTTATATCAACATAAATGTTAAATGGAAAAAAAAAACCACACACAACTAGCCCATTACTTTGTTTTCATTTGGGTTTTCCCCAGAGCATACATAAATAGTTGCTAATGGAGTAAAAAATTATTTACATAAAAGCTGACATAAGGCTGCATTTTTAAGTGTCACTTTCTGAATAATGAAAATATAAAATTGCTAGTAATATCCATGTGTTGCAACAAACATACTGATTAAACACAGAACTGCCAAATGGTACAATCCATTGCAGGGATAAATATCCAAGTGCAGTGCTAATAGTTGTGTACCCTGCTGTTAAGTTAGAGTCTCAACCTTTCAAACAAATATGAAACAATTAATTGTTCTTCCACACAAGAGCCATGTGGAGGACAGGATTGGAAAGGGGAGAACGAGACTGCAAAATTCAATGTGTTGGACCTTCTGGTATATAATAACTAGAAGTGATGTCATTCATCCTAATTGGCTTCAGGAAAGGTCCAAACAGATTGATCACTTTTTTTCACATACTTCCTTCTATTTTCTTCCTCTTCTCTTTTCTTTCTTTCATCCTCCTCTCTCTTTCTCTTCTCCTTTTCCATTTCTTCCTGTATTTTTCGTAGCTGTTCCTGCTGTTCAGCATTTTTCTGTTCTTGAACCTTCTTTTGAAGGTTCACCATCTGAGTATTGGCAGTGTTCATAAGTTGAGTGTACAGCATGTTAATTTCACTTGCTTGGATCTTTTCATTGCTCTGGAAATATTACAATAAAAGCAATAAATAGATTGTAAAAAAAACACCTATTTTAGTTTTTCCTCGTGCTTAACTGAGAAAATACTATTTCTCATATCTAGAAACCTAGCATCATTGTTAAAAAATGCTTCTTAAAGCATAACAATGTGCCATATCTCATTAATCATAGTAAAATGTTTTTTCTCCAGTTTTCTTGTAACATTAAAGACTTACCTTTATTTGATGAATTGCTGATGCCATATCTTCCTGTAATTTTTTCAGTTCATGCAAACTCTTTTCCTTATCCTTCTTTAACTGACCAATAGAAGCTTCCATTTGACTCAGATTTGCCTAAAAAATCAGTGTTACAAACATTACTTAAGATTAATTCCTCCTTTTCCAATACTAAGCAATAAGTGTGATTATGCCTAGCAGCAGCTTTGTAATCTAAGTATTTTAAGGAACATTAAGATCCTTGTTACAGATACTTCCTTGTGAGTGGAGTGCATACATACAGGTGTAATTAAAAAGTGGGAAACTCTTTGGGAATTAACTGAGAACATATGAAACGTTTATGTAAACATTTGGTCAGCTTCACTTAGATCCTGAGTTATAGTATTTGTTTATGGTGTATAGATAAAATATTTCTACAGCACTGTAACACTGTTACCTATGATGCGGGAAGGGGGTGGGGATTCAGGTTATAAACCTACTATTTGCATGGAACACTTTTTTCTCCAGCTAGGAAGTCTGATACAAGCTATACTCAGCTCAATGAAGGAGATGCTTATTTGAGAAGTGGCAGATTATGATCTATCAAACTGCATACCAGCAGCTGGAGAGTGTGAATTGCTGACAAAATGCCATTCCAAACACTGGCCCCTGCTAATGATGACCTAATGATGACGGAGGACATCATTTGAATGAACGTTCTGGTCTTCATTGGGCATCTGTGCCATTGAATTTTCTTTTCTCTTTTTTTTTTTTTTCTTTTGAAAATATGTTGTTGTTGTTTTCTAGTGCCTTGCATCTGGCAATGAAGCCATTAGCATTCGTGCTTTCCAATACTTTTGAACGTGGTTTTCATGTAACTGTTTTCTTAACAAATAAAAAATCAAACTCTTCAGCAAATGATGGATGAACAACGACCTCATAAACAAGGAGCAAATAGAGAGGGATCAGAAAAACGATCAGACTAACCTGTCTGTTTCCAATTACCTATTCACTTCTTTGGGAATCACTTCTTTTGCAAGCAAGTGCAAAATGAGTTGGTGCCCCAATAAGCATAAATCACAAATGATAAATTATATTCATTGGACCTTCTTTCAATAAACCCAGAACATATTTAGGCCTAGGTAAATCAAGCAGCTATTTAGATTGGCAGATTTGAAGAGGACACTTTTAAGCCCCTATGTTAATTTAAGTACTTACAAAGTCATCATTGGAGTATGTGATCTTGAATTTGAGATTTCCTTTCAGTCTACCACGTAATACACAGAAAAAATTTCATGAACAGCATGCAGTCAGAATGATGGCAGCAGAATTTTACAATGCTCTTATTTTGATTCCAGAAGTGGTAGAGTAAGATTCCCTACTTCTTCAGTGAGTTACTATCTAAACTGATATCTACTTAGTCATTGACAATAATAATTGGCAGGAAAATATGTAGTTTACATTACCTAATCAAATACAACTTGGGATTTCATATTAATTAGAGTTTAAAAAGTCACAATGTTCTGTCAATGTTCAAACTAAAATGAAAGGACCAATAGATTTAATTCAGTTATTGTTTTCTATTACAAGTCTCGGCTGAATTTTGGTTTATCAGTGTGTTACTAAGCATTCTAGCCTAAATATTAATGCCGAGCCATTATTTGTGTTTTGCTTCCAAAACCTTCTAAGGATTTTCTTCAGGTCATACATGTTTAGTGAGAAAGTTATATACCAATTCCTCTGAATTTGACATTCTGGTGGGCTTTCATGTTTTAGAAACTGCCACACCTTTGTTTCTCCTCTTTTTGTAAGAGCCTGTATTAGAATAGATTCAATTTATAATTATATTCTCTGAAATGTCTTGCTGTTTGTGCCTAAATGTTTAGTTGGAGGTTCTTTGACATAGTAAGCACTTTGCCTAATTTGTACTGCACTAAACACATCAAGAATTAAGGTGCACAATTGCCACTTTCTGATAAAATTAGTTTAACTTGAATATTATTTTCAAGATAATTACCTGTAATAACAACAACGACGATGATGATGATAATAATAACGGTGATCGTGGTGGGGTGGGGGTGGCGGTGGCGGTGGCGGTGACAGTGATGGTGGCGATGATGATGATGATGATGATTAGAACCATCATCATAATTATCAATGAAACTAATTCCATGCAGGTATAATAATTGAGTTATGCATTATACCCTAACAATCCTTTGTGGTAGTTGACACCACAACCAGGAAGTTGCATAAAATATTGAAATTGGAACAAATTGATAATCAAGGATAATACTTTGCTGACCAAGAGATAGTAAGAGTAGTTATTGACTGAGTTTTTAGATCATGGTGCTCTTGCCCTCTGACTATGATAGATGCCATTATGCTCTACTCAGACTACTTGAAGGCACTAGTTGTTGAGTGCCCTTAAGTATACATCATTGTCATCACACTTCCTGGGACTTACCAGCCCAACATCATCTCAGTATTATTTCTAAGTATCTATCTGCTAGAACCCACAACAGGTATGGGGAAATGGTTAACTAAGCTCTTGCACCAAGGTTCTGCTAGTGTGACTCCACATCTTAAATGTGTAATAAAATGGCATAGTCATTGATAGTTTTTATAGATCCTGGGCTGTTATTTGCCCCCAGTCCTCTCACCTGATGGTACCTCCCCTTCCCAGCACCGAAATTCTCAACTACTCCTATGACCCTCCTATTGTCAGCAGATACCCACGTGGGGTATGGTACAATATCATATTATACCAATTATCATTACATGCCTTTGAATAAAAGTCAAAGCAACAACAACTAAAACAAGAAAGTTACTTCCAGCTTAGAATGAAAACAAAGTAAAGCACCTGGAATAGAGAAAAATACCTTTGGCTTCTTCATCTATACACTAAAGACAATGGCTGTAACTATAAATTAAGTGAAACTTACCATATATCTATGTAAAGTTTTGTTTTAATATTGTCTATAAATTACCAAGAGGTTCCCCACATGTTCAATAGAGCATTGAAAATGTGTTGAAATCATCATGAAACACATGTCTGCATAATATTTCAAGAACTTGCAGCAAATACTGAGCTAAGTGAAGCTTTTAGTGTCTAAATTTGTTTTTATTTTAGATTCTGTTACTTCACTGTTGACAGCTTCAGTTTTTCATTGAAAGCTAAGTCTTATTATTTATACATCTGTCCATCTGGAAGTTCTGTGATAGCAGGGAAATATTTGTACATTTGAAGCAGCAGCATGCAGGAATTCAGTTCCATTTATGTTTATTTATTTCACCATCCTCTTTATTCATACATAATGTTCATGTATACACATTACTCAAGTGCAAATAACCTTAAACATGTTGAATACTTAAATCTCAATGTTTGCCAATGAACTCACAGAACGCAATCTAGTTATACAGAATTGTTAGCAATAGGGTACTGCTAAAATGTAAATAACATGAGAATAAAATTCAGAACTTTAAATTATACTACTGTCTTTAAGAAGGCAATTATTGCAGCACTGCATGTATTGATGTCAAGCCTGAAATATTACAACCTAAAAACTTCAATTTTGAATTATAATAAGCATTATAAAACCCTTCCTTCTATGCTGTAATAAGAGACCTATTAAAGCTCAAAGCTGAACTGATGTATTTTGTTTGGGATATATTGCTTTGAAACAATAGGTAGTTGTTTCATGCTTGTCCTTCTCTCCTAAATGTTTATTGACTTTGAGTTGTAATGCTTCATCAAGATATCAACATGAATACAGAAAACCATAATTTATTAGCATTGCAGGAAATGAATAAGAATTTCCCAGACTACATGTTGTAACTGGAGGTTAAAGTAACAAAGATGTATTACAGTGGAATGCGGATAATTCAAACGTATATAATTCGAAACCTTCACTAATTCCAAGATGTTTCTTGGTCCCTTGAATTTTGTATTAAAGCAATGCAAAAAATCACATTTAATTAAAAGTTATGATTAAGCCCGGAAGATATCTCTAGCCTTAGTTCAAATAACATTTTCTATAATTTGAAGTTTTTGTTCAAAAATGTCAGTCAAAAATTAATCTAAATGCAGAAATATCATATGATAACTTCATCCATGTGTTTCTGCCAAGGAGGTCATTGCTCCAGAGTTGTTTATTTTGTTGGAATGCAGTTGAAATGCAGTTTGGAGGGTGGAATAGCTTTCCTAGCTGCCAGTCTTGAGCTTCTATACCTACTCCCACATATCCTTGTTTAAAACATGTGCATCTTTAGTTGTTGCTTGAGCTTCCTACTGTTCAGTGTGTTGCATCAATGCCATTATGTCTCTTTCTTACTAAGCCCCAATTCCGATACAAGACTAACTTTTGCAGAAAAAGTTGCCATGATTCAATAAGTTGAAAAGGGTTTGACATAAAAATCTGAAATCATGAAAGATTACAGGATATCACCAAACACTATCTACTTATCTGAAGAATAAGGAGAAAATGTTAAGCAGTGCCTCAAATGAAAATTGAAAGAGTCAAAAAAGAGAGAAAATCCTGATGGATATATGTTCCTCTACTGCTAAAATATCAATTTTAGATGTAACTTTTATAACTCAAATTTTTGGATATTTTAAAACCTTTTCCTTGTCATTCAGCTTTGAATTATCCAAGATCCACTGTATTATATTACACCAATTTAAACAATATAACATTAGCAGACTGCTAATGTGAGAAAGAGTAGGATAATTGTTGGATAACATAAATATTAAACACATACCTTAAGACTCTTGATTTTTATAATGCCTCTGTACCTTGGTTGGTGAACTTTCTTGGCCAGGAACATACGTACATACTTCTGAATCATTATGAGACAAGCTTTTCGATAAAGTATTTTATATTTTACTGTAAAAGATAAGGTTACATTAGTTCTATAATCAAGAAATAAAATGACAATAGAAAGTATATTTCCTGGAGACAGTAGAAAGTGTAATAGTTTTACAAAAGCAAAATAAATATTGGTTTACTATTTTCATTTTCATTTTCTGCACCAAAACTCCTAGATTTTCTTCTTCGTATGCTAATGGTATAACCTTTACATGTTTGTAGATTTAGTGCTTTACTCTAAGAGACAGATTTTATTGATGAGTGTGTTCAGCCCAAAGGCAGGTCTCACTCCCTAAGATTAAGTGTAACTGATAACCATGACTTGCTCAAGGATGCATAGCTACAGGAGCCATTACCTTCCACAGTATAGGAATGAAGGAAGAGTCATATTCACTCAGTCTTTAATCCAAGATGGAGATTTTTTTATAGTGCTTAATGCCTACTCTTACTTCATATAACACCACAGGGATACAGGAAAATATACAATTATAATTGCAATAAGTAGTTTGGGAGGAAAACATTCTAAGCCAAAGTTTTGAGGTAACTCGCCAGCAGTTGCCACGTATGAGGACTGTGGAAAACCTGGGAAAAATCCTTAGTGAGGAACGATGATTCTGGCAGGATTTTCAGTTACCATGTCACTAGGAATTTTTCCAGCCAGGAATCAAACCCAGGTGTGTTTGTATGCTAGTCAGTAGTGCTGATTATATCATCACAGGGACAGACTTCATAGATTATTTAAAACATAAAGGTGTACAAATAAAAAACAAAGATTACCAACATGCTGCACCTAAGAGTTATCTAGAATGTATTTAAAAGCCAGTTACATTGTAATTGGCAAATGCATGTCTATTTTGAAACAGAAAATGTGGAGCGGATTAATCTTAACAACTGACATGAGATATCCAAATTCTCATGGTAAAATATGGGCCCAAATGATCTCGTTGTCGATGGACCTTCAAACTCTACACACTCATGGTAAAATATATGTTAGAAATCCATTAACAAACTAAAAAATATTTTTTGAGGTCAAGCAATGGAGCTTTTGAGCACTTATAAATAATTAAGTATATCTGATTAGAAGTATTGGTGTTGCATATACACTGGGCTCCCATAAAATGTTAAAAGCTATGTTAGGTGTAATCAAATATAATTTCAATTGACAGATTACTGAGCTAAACTTTTCAGCCTAATCAATTATGACTAAATTGGCATAATTAAACAATTAATCATAATTACCAAATTAAATGATAATTAATTGCTTAATTATTAGCTTTATAATAAATAACTAACCTATATTAGAAGTTAGATAGGTACATTACATAGTACCGAAAATGCTTTCAGGGCATCCTATACACAGTAACATTCCTATGCATATAAATGCAATATTCATAAATTCTGTGGTAATTGAACCTTGAAGTATACCTATCATCTGTGATGAACCAGGTTCAGATCCCCGTGTCTCTGATTGCTTTCTTTTCCTATCCATCCTTCTTTTCCTTTCTGAGTAATGTTATAATTGATTGCTTCACAGCACAAGGAGTAATGACTGCGTCTAGGGTGTGGGGTTGGTGCATCTACCTGACATTCAAGAGATCCCGAGTTTGTATCTCATGGTGTACCCACATAAGTTTGTTTCTGGCATTTTCCCTTTGCTGAGAAAAGCTAGGAGATTATGAAGGCTAGGATATCTGTTTAGAGGAGAAGACAGCAATATCGCCAAAAGGATTACATTTAATGACCCACTATATGCCACAAGGTAGAAAGAAAGACTGGCAAAAAGGTGGATGGATGATGTGGAGAATATCCTCAAGAAGATTAATGTGAGCCAATGGAAAAGGAAAGCCCAGCAGAGAAATCAATGGAAGAGAGTCATCAGGGCGGTCTTGGCCTAAATAAGGCTCTTGTATCAGAGAAGAAGAAAAGAAAGCAAATTTTGGGTAACTTTGAGGTTATGGATTCCATGCTCACTAGCATTGTTCTGTACATTTCATTCATAGTCCTATACAATCTAACAAGTTGAAGGATATTAAACGTAAAAAAAAAAAAAAAGGACTGCTGTTTAGTCCATTGAAATAAGTGGAATTATTACAATCCAACACCTGAAAGCTCTTATTAAGGCTTCACTTAGCCTTAAATATGCATACATTAATTTCAAAATAGAGCTTGTCTTCTTTCAAGAAAAGAAAATCAAGCCACAACAAAACAAATGAGTGGTCCACTAGGTTTCTTTCTCACTGTATTTCTTCCCAGTTGAAAGCATTCCCTTCGTCACTAACATTCACTCATTTTTAGAGGACTGATGACCCCCACCCCCACAGCATTCATTTTTCTAAGTTTATGAGTTTTCTCAATGGTATAGTTGCCTTTTAACCTCTTGAGCGATGGCCATTTAAAACATTTGCGAGCCAAGAACTGCTACCCAACATCCAACGCAGGGCATTTAAATAGTTAAATGCAGTAAAAGTGCTTCGTATATACACAGCTGTATTTTGTGTAAATATTAAGTTATTTTCATGAAACAAAAACTGGTATAAAACTCAGTATATGCAGTATACATGTACATCATCAGCAAAGTTGAGCTGCATTTACAAAACGCTGAAATGGCACTATTTTGTTTCACTGTGGTGAAAAGTTAACTTTGCTCTGTCGAACGCATCTAATATAAGTTCTCTGAAAGAAACAGTAGTCGACCCATTGTATGTGTGGCTTATACATCAGCAAAACAAGGCATAATGTGAAATAAAGCACTAGTGTATGCGTGGTCTCTTGAGTCATCAGAATAGAGCATGTTTGTAACTTTTGCTTACACATGTTTCGTAACTTAGTAGACTCTGTTTCTTTCTTTCTTGAAATACACATGTATACTTTTCTGCTTGTAGCTGAAGTGAGAAGTGGTATAAAAAGGTATTTTTGCACCAACTGGATATAACCATATACAATTGTTTGGTAATTTGGAGAGCTCTAAACCCACACAGGACAATGACCTACCTGGACTTCCGACTATCAATAGCTCGCAGCCTAATTGAACAATACCACATTGGGGGTAGAAAATCCAGAACCCCTGCACCCCTCAGACTTCAAGGAAAACATTATCCTAAAAGGATACCACCGACAGCAAAGAAGTCTCGCTCATCTCGAAAGTGTTTTGTGTGCCGCAAGAAGGGAAATTGTGAATGTGGAGATGTACCCTTGTGTGTTTATCCCTGTTTTGAGGCATATCACTGCACAAGGAACATATAAAGGTAAGCCAGTAAAGTATATAGACTTTACTTAAATGTTTCATAAAGGAAAAATTAAAATAAGTTAAGTTAGATAAGGGATAAATAAGGGTTAAATGCACAAATGCACAGGACGTGTATACATGCCCATATCGTTCATCCGTCATTTTAAATGGACGTGATTTCACGTCCATATCGCTGAAGAGGTTAACTGTAACTTATACATTGTTTTAATTTGAAAAAACTCCATAACTAGTGCCCAGGCAACTTAGCATCCTGAGGCTCATGTCTGAGGTGTTAAAAGGAAAGTGCCTACCAATTATGACAAAAAATGTAAAATACAAATTACAGTTATGATCTTCAGCCAAAAACCCTATCGCAACAGCCCATGAAGGGCCAAGGCTTGCCACCCAGCCACTGCATCCCCCACCTCTGCCCACTACAGGTATCATTGGTAGGATGCAGTACTGGAGGGTGGGACATAGTCAGCATTGCAAGCCCTTCCAACCAGTTATGCGGCCTTCGCAACCTGGGGCCACACATCTCCATCAAGTAGCTCCTCATCAGGTCCCCTGGGACCTAACAAGGCTGAGTGCACCTCATGTCAGACTTCCCAGAGGGGATAAAATCCCCATGCTGGTACTGGGGATTGAACCTGGGTCCTCCATGCCAGAGGCAAGCGTGCTACCAACTGCGCCATGGAGGCAGTCGGTCTTCAGCCTGGCTACAATTAGAATTGTATTTTACATGTTTTAAGCTGAAAAAAAAAAGGATTATATCAATTATAGAGAATCAAAACTGAATTCCCAACATAACACTCAGTCATGTTAACACTGATTGATCAAGAAGGTTTGCAGGAAGGAGTCTATGGTTTCTTGCATACTTTTATTTCACTGTGCACACACAATTTTTCAGTTAATTTTAAAAATGCTTTGACTTAAGAGCTTGTTTCTTTTTATTTATACTTCTATTTTTTTTTCTTTCACTCAGTAATCTGTTTTTCATTTCAATGCTGTCAAACCAAATGGTCCTTTTGATTTTGCCCTTCCTTCCTTCTTTGATTTCCAAGTCATAGAGTAAATCTTACAAAAAGCACCAAATGATGCCACAATAAGATATACATACAACACTTTGCCTGATGAAATAGAGTGTGTAAATACCTACAACAAACTCCAGACCTAGCTGAAGAAGTTTCTAAACAAAATAAAAAGTTGTTATGATGTGGATTAGTATGTAAATAAATGTAAAATGTTCTTAAATGTACAAGATGTAATCAAATACATGCGTATCACCAATATTAATTGTCTCACTTGGCTTATTTGTTTCACTATTTATATAATCACTGTACTGAAACATATATCACCATCACCATCATCATCTGTTGTTGTTGTTACTTATGTCATATTTTTAGGTGTAGAACACCTATAGTAAAATGTGGGCACAATAGTTTCCACTACTCTTTATAATGGTTAAAATAGGATATTGCTTGCTCTATAGCTGTAATCAAATGTCTAGTCACAACACCATTGTAATCTTGGGACTGATAACATAGGTTGACAGCAGTATTGTATATTAACCATTGATTTAACCTCATAACAGAGCAAGGAGTTGGTTCACTTCTGCCAATTGAGCTATGGATATGCACACTTCACTATATCCATTGCAAAGATTACAAGCCTAGTTATTAGTATCTAATCATTAGTGTCACAGAACTTTTCCCAACACTAGCAACATGCTAGTGTCTCTGAATGGACATAAAATGAAAATCTGACTTAATTTGAACCTCTGCTTCATAACAATGCCATGGCAAAACTTCAGTAGGTCCCCTGGTAACCTGCCAGGTGGCACAAAGTGAAAGGGGAAGGAATATCTTCAATATTTTAAATGGAATAATGGTATAATTTTAGGATATTTTGACAGCAACAGATTTTGGTTAAAACATTTTTTTCTAACACTAAATCTTGAGAAACTTTGGTGTGCCTAAAATGATGCTGTAGGGCTTAAGGATAGCTGGTGAAATGGAAAAGTAACCATTCAAAAGAAAGGACAATAATAACATCTTAGTGATTATCAATTTCAAATTCACCTAAGACCTATAAACTTTGCTGCAATGTTGAGTGTTTAGCTTTCGTAGACTAAAGGTGAGTTTTATAATTCAACAGAACGATGATCGATGGATTCCACCAATGGAATTGCAATGGATTCCACTGATGGAATTGCGATGGATGTACTTTTTGTTGAATTGAAGAACAATTTGATGATTCATGCAGTATAGCCAACATGCTACAAATGAAATCTTGATATATGTTGGTGACACAGTGTGCAGTTTATCTCCTGTATCCATACCATTCATGTATTAACTGAGCCACTAAAATCATGCAAGCTGCAGCTTTCATTTTCAATCAGTTGACTAGTTGTTTAAAATTTAAGACTATCCATCTCAGGGATGATGGAACCACTGGCTATGTGCTGCATTCAGCTCTGAAGTTGGATTTCAGTGATGAGTTAAAGAATAATGCAATGAATTTCCAATGGATGTACATGAGCATGCGCTAATATAAAAATATACCCTAAGATACATGGTATGATTTGACAAAGAGATAAACCTACTGTTAGTAGAGATAGAAGCCGTCATCTTATATTGGAAGCATTTAGTGATGACTAAAGCCACAATTCTTAGGCACCTTACCATGTGCATGGGGTTGTTTCGTTCAGTGCTGGTGGCTGGCCTCTTGGTTTGGGCAAACACACTCATGGCATAACTGATACTCCTAC
Source organism: Tenodera sinensis (assembly GCA_030765045.1). NCBI lineage: Eukaryota > Metazoa > Arthropoda > Insecta > Mantodea > Mantidae > Tenodera > Tenodera sinensis. The sequence continues at coordinate 113,238,694 of CM060964.1, forward strand.
ACACGATGCAGTACTAAAAATTGTGGCTTTAGTGATGACCTAGTATTCAAGCAACCCACATGAATTTCATATTGCTGGAAACACTACTTGGTATAAGTATAGAAGTGTGAAGATCAGAAATAGAATGAGACAAAGAAAAACAAGGTGAGCAATAACAATTTGCAAATAGGTAACCAAGTCAGCGGTATACAATTTCACTTATCTTTATTTAAATATTTATGTTTTTAAACAAACATCAAATGGTTAAAGAAAATCAGACAATTATTTATCAATGGACTAGGAGATATTTGGGTTAAAATTGGATATTTAGAAGAGGTTTCTAAGGGAAGGGAGATAAATAATGGAAGCCATGGACAGGCAAACTTCATTTGTGCAGATTAGAGAGAGGAGGTCATTGATAAACTGCAGGGAATTAAAAGACCCTGAAAAGGAGGAATACATTTGAATTTGCAATAAAAATGAAAGGTAAGGAATAGCCTAGTTTCGATTAGGTATTTAGAAATTAAGGGAAATGAGGAGGGATGTTAAGCTAGCAAACTGCTCTACTTCTTGGAATATGGAAGTTGAAATTCATATCATCTTCCAATGCAATGATACAAATAATTGGAGGAAAAGGTTAATAAGTAAGAAATGGTTACTGAGGAACAAAGAAATTGCACTGAAAAGCATTTTTTGAGGGTCACAATGAGGTACCCTGGGTTCCATATATGCCTTCCCTACTGCTTCACAGGGCATTTTACCAATCTTCTCAGCCAGTGCGCACGTAGCAGAGGGGAGGTACGAGGAGCATTCTGCCTTTGTTGTTTGACCAAGTAATGATGCATATTAGGAACACTAGGACTAAATTTTTAGCTGAAAATGACACTTTTGGCTTTTGAATTATATCATATAGACATTCTATTGACAGCTATGAATTATTTTGGACAAACATTTTTCCCGATTTGCCATTTTTAAAAGTCCCACAACATGTTTATGTCACTCTTACACTTAATTTTAACCCTTAACTGGTGACATGGTAAAGTTTTCTCACTACTGGTGACGTGACATCTGGGAGACACCTTATATTTATGTTACTTCAGAATTAACGTTTATTGGGTTTTCAATAATCTAAGCTTTTTATTTGATCAAACCATCATTAAGCATTGTTTTTATATATGGAAATCTTAACCATTATATTATTTTAAAAATTCAAAAAATAAAGAACCTCTTGTGAAAATAATTAGAAAATAAAATGTTTACTTGACATTTTTGTCTCCCTAGGAATCATGTATACAGAGATTACCAAAAACTAGGAATTTTCACACTCAGCATTGTATGCCAAGTATAAAAAATGCAGAGTGTTTATATTTCAATCAGTGTCCTCAAAACATGCATGTCTTCCTATTGTGCTTTTTTCCCACAGTTTACGCATATTTCTAGACATCCTTGTAATCTGCATTTAGGATTGGCAAATTGCAAACAGCAGAGGATTGGAAAATATCTTTTAGGGCAAAATGAGACAATATTTCTCTGCAATTACCATTTGTAGCAGATATAGATGAAATATTTGTCATTTGATTTGAAAGCAGCAGAGTTTGGAAATCTTCCGGCTCCAAATGATCAACATCTTGAGTATGGGAATAACCACTTCATTGATACCTTTGCCCACATTATTCCATTTTACATTGGCCCATTTTATAATTATTTGTGCTGTCTCAGGGAACAAATAAAATCCAAAGCAGTCTTGCAATTCACTTCGTTCCTCAGTCATCCAAAAGGATTCAAAACAAGCAAACACTGTGGGTCAAAGAGTGAACATATCTTCTCGCAGACTCCTTTTTGCACATTTATGGGTTCTAAAATACAAATAGCCTTTCCTGGCATCAGTTTCTCTTTATTTGCAGTTTCATTTTCAGTGCAGCCATTTCAACAGAATCACATTTACAATTCTTTTATCAGGTTCATTTTCAATTACTATTTGCTATCCATGTTAATATCATTACTGGTAACTTCATACAATCTTTTAAGCACTTGAATTTCAAAATCAGGGTCTCTGTGCATCACTACGCTGGATGAAACAGCACAATTCACCATTGTAAAGAATACTGCTCCTGACAGAAAAAGTCACGCAACCGGTGATGTGGGGTCTGTCAGATATTGCTATTCTCTTGGGCAGTAAACAACCAAGGCCTATTCACCGAAACTTACTGCAATATCTAGAGTAAGCAAAGATAAGAAAGTAGGATAAACATCAGAAGTCAACTTCTCATAAACAATGCAGAATAGCATTTCTTAATTTGCACGATGTCTGAGAGACGTCATGTCACCAGTTGAGGGTTAACCACACTGTGGTGCACCACGCTGGTGCTTTTTTTCTCAGTTTTGCATTTTGTATCAAATTTATTCATTACATTTCAGTTATACTTTGATTTGTATGTAAATTTGCATACATGATCTCAAACATGCTATCTAAAGATTTAAATATACATTTGAGGATTCCTTTATTCATTAATTCTGCTTTATCTGTTGTCTCAGAAAGAATAATTTATGCTCAGAAGAAAAGCAATTTTGACACTAACAACTTCATAAAGACCAAAATGTATTTTTCTGCAAGTAATAACATTAATTTCAATCAAATACTTTAGTTTATTTTCATTTTACTGAAGTATCAGAAAATACCACTAGTATACTTTTCTGAGAAATGTTATGGCAGTTTTAAAATGATGAACTTTTCCTGCTAATTAAAAGTATTATATTTTATTATCTGACAAAATGTTTGAGCTAGAGCATTGAGTTTTTGTATAGTAATTTATTTATTTATTCATGTCAAGTGTGCAAATTTTTAAGCAAAAAGATATATGTACAGTTGAAAAGGTTAGAAAATTCAGTCCCAGTGTCCCTTAACTGTTGATGCAATGTATGCATTTGTGGAGCTGCATTGTGTAACAATTATGGGTATGTGGTAAGTCAATTTGCTATTTGAAGACATGCCCAAAGTTATCATATTCATATATGAATAACATAGAACTGTGGACATAAAACATGATGCCAGTGCTTGCATGAAAAGGTAAACATGTCCTCCATGCTATACATGCACTGCCTATGAGGCCAGTAGAATGCCTCTCAATGCTGTGTGGACGGCATAAATGGAAGTGAGTGTACCTGAGTTAGGGGAGTTTTTATGGAAGATGAGGATGAAATATAAGTGGTCAGTTTAAAGGTACCTATATAACTCAGTAAAACTTTGACTGGTAGAGATTATATATGTATTAATTTGATTTTTGTATTGAGTTATAGCTCTGGCCAACTAACTAGGATTAAGGCTAGACCACAATGTGATTGTACTTGGCATCACAAACAAACAAATGTCTATAAATGTAAGTGAAGATATAATGTTACTACCTCTAAATGAATATAATTGGTTTTTCTTACTTTCTTCAACTTCTGTTGTAAAATATAATTTAAAAAGAGTATTCCTAATGGTTCTACAATTGTAGCTGAAAATTAGTGTGGATTAGCAGCACCTTCATATGGTAGCTGCTAAGGCTTCCTACAATTCCAGGATGGAATACAGGAGATCTGGCAATGGTGTGTCATTGGTCTAGCAGGTGAGTGAGAAACTAATACCAACAGGTCTCAGGCATGGAAACAAATTTTTGAAGTAGCTAAAAATCCATTATTTACATAATCAGCATAGGAAACATGTAAAATATTGAATATTCAGCTTGAGAAGGAATCAGCACAAGGAAACTTGTAATTTATAACCTCAAAAAGCATTTAATAATTTGAAATAAAAGCTTTCAGTAACTAATTATTATTTCACATGTCTATTTACAGTTAGTTCTACAAAAGAACTTCAAATGAGCAAAGCAGTTGTATGCTTGAAGAAAGGGATATAAACAAAATGAATGTTTCCAAAGGCAAGAAGTGAAATTCCCAAGAGCATCCCTAGAAGAGATAGCTTTTGAAAGCTGATGCTGCTCCAGGGATTTTTTCCTAGTTTACTGAAATGGTTTAATAAGCCTAATTTCTGGTCTCATAGGAGTTAGAGCAATGCTGAACCATTGCAAAAGCAAGAAAGCAAGCACTGCAGTTGGACAACATTAATTCATTTGATCATCTATGTAAGAATGTACACAATTTCAGAAAGAATGTTTATGACAGATGGAACTATTATAAGTGAAAAATGTACCTATATGTTTCTTATTAGTTAAATTCGAAGGTATGCCACAAATTTAACTGAGTGTTAAAATACATGACAGTTTATGTGTGCAGCTTTGTGTAATTTATCAGATATTTACTGCAGCTCAGTTAGAGTTAGAAAAGTTAGAAAAGTGGTCCCAGTTGGAGGAAATGCTTTTAAGGCAGGTAAATTATATCAGATTGCAATCATGTGGTTCTTAACTTGGAAGGTGTTGTGAGCACCTATTTGGGTTTGTCCATAAGCAATGCAAGGAACCATTGAAAAATCAGCTGCTGTGTTTCTTAGAGTAGGTATCATTGTCATTAAGTAAAATGCCAAAATATTCCTGTGATACAACTATAGTTGCATCTCTAATGTATACAGAGTCATCATCATTTTATGTTGTCTTGCAAGTTATTAAATGACAGTACATGGAACATGAGTAGAATGTACTATACCTTTTGCATCAGCACCCTGCTCAGATAACCTTATATTCATAGATATATACTCGAATTGCTTCCTTGAGGCTATGTTAAACGGAAACTATATGCACAGCTCTTTCAACAAAATAGAATATAGAGTATCAAATATGAGAAGCTTGCAGAGCTACAACCTTATGTATATTGGAAAACGTTAGTAAAAATCTCTGAAAAACAATTGGCAAATATTTAGATGTTGACAGAGCTTGTTTAGAATACTTAATAGAAAGATGTAAACCAATGGCATTGTTTACCTCCACAATATCTTTTTAATATCCTATTATTTCTCAAGATTTAATTCTAAGAAAAAAGTTTTAAACAAAAGCTGTCTAATTTAAATGTATTGCAAAACTACAGAGCCAACTTTCATTTTATTATAAGTAATTTAATAATTACTTCATTAATTAAGAATTATCACAATATTTAAGAATTACCACCATTGCTCCATTTAAAATATACTTAAGAGAGAAAAAAAGAACATATGTTGTAGTTACCAAAGCTGCAACATTCTACACTATGTATCCCAGAAAGAAAAACATACATACTTAAGCCATTCTGGAATGAACAATTAGCCCAACAAAAGCTTAAAACAGAAAAAAGCCATGGAAGAAGCTGAAAGAACACAAAGTCACCTTGCTATCATTTAATGAAACAAAGTCAGTGTGAAAGAAAAGTAAAACATAAAGGTTGTCAAAACAAAACAGAATTTTGTTTGAAAATTAGACAAAGAACCACAACAGTAAAGCTCATCATTACATAAAACATAAAAACAGAAATAACAAAAATCAGCAAACGTTGTCACTGCTGATGAACAGTAAAAATATCAATATCTTGGCTATCTGGTTTTTGCAGCATCATGTTAGATAAAACCAATGTTTCGATCATGCTGTCGCGGTCATCTTCAATCTTCAAAGGGCAAGCTTCACTGCTTATTGCAGCTTGTCAGCTTTTTATATATGCAGACAGGTCGAGGTGAGCTCTGATAGGCTAGATATTCTTCGCATTGCAATGCCACTGCAGTGCAGAACCACCACAATATGGCACAGATATCATAGTGTGAAAATTACCCTTGTTTTTGTTTTCCATACAGCCATCAACCAGAGCTTAATAACATACATCCCACCATTGTTATTGAAGTTTTGTAGACAACCAGCAATTTCTATGGCCACAGAACAACAAAAACAAGGGTAATTTTCACACTATGATATCTGTGCTGTATTGTGGTGATTCTGCACTGCAGTGGCATTGCAATGCGGAGAATACCTAGTCTATCAGAGCCCACCTCGACCTGTCTGCCTATATAAAAAACTGGCAAGCTGCAGTAAGCAGTGAAGATTAATCTTAATAGGTCATTATCTATTTTCCCTGGTCGCTACCTTAGTTTGTTCAAACAATATGGTGTGTTTTGTTTCCTGAGTATGTAGGGCTACAGTCGATTTCTCTATGATGTTCTGTTTACATTGACATAAATGCTCCTGTAATTGTTCCTTCACAATAAGCAGCACAGTGAAGGCTTGAAAGCAGCTGTCTACAGCACTATTTTAGGAAATCAGAGAAAAATGCTGCACATTCATGGATGATATTCGCCTATCATTCACAAGCTACTGTTAAATTTCAAAATATCTTTGTACATTATAACATTATTTTAGCTTCCCATAAATAAATGCACTACAAAAAACCTCTTATGATCCAAGAAAACTGCTAAAAGTACCACCAAGTGAGAGAGAGAAATGAGAAATCCAAAATCTATAAAATTAAGTTGCAAAGTGCAACAAGACTTGACAAGTGATGGGTGAGACAAAAAGAAATTTAAATACAAAATCTAAGGAACTTAAAATCCAAACAAGTAGGTAAATCAGCCATCCCTCAGCATTTTCAGGAAGAATATGACATTTGCTGAAAGAAACAATGCTAACAAGAAAAATTTTTGAGAGAAAATATATACTATGAAACTTGAGAAACAACTCATGAATTTTGAAATCCTAAAAAGTAAGGTTCAACGTGGACCTTGATTACACAACAGATTCTTCTAAATAGACTATAATACCGTCAAATTCTTCAAGTTTCAAGACCTTAGCTACTATTACTCCGGTTTAAAATTTTACAATAAAAATAAGTTCCTAAAACCATTACAAGAGCTACCTCATCTGGATAGCTCTTTGGATTTGGCAGTGGATGCCAACTGATGATCCATGCAATGGTCTGCAAAATATTTCCTAATTAAAACTAGGTAAGCAAAGCAAATGAAGTGTAGTTGAAACTTAATAGGAATATCAAGAACAGTGTTCGATTTTAATATTTCTTCAAATAAAGAAAACATTTATTCCACTGAATTAATAACTGTTTACTATAAAACAAATGCTGAACTGTGTGTTGAGTGAAACAATTTTTCTGTGACAAATTGTAATTTTATTAACATTTTTAATTTATTTTTTCCCAATCTAATGTTTCTCTTTGGTGAAATAATCAAGATAAACGTGGAAACAACGCAGCTCTATGTATAGAAGCAAACAAACAGTGTGCATATGAGACATTTAAAGACATACCAGGGTCACATGAGTTCATTGGTTTCAATGTTGATATTCAGCAGGCAAGTTCTGTACAGTCTACATACTCTATCTTATTTTTCCTCTAAGATGCTATGCATTTTATTTTTACCAACTGCATCACTGTCACTGTCTTCTCTTTTAGATATCTGTTGCATTTCAAATTGGGATTTTTTCCATTGGTTGAAAAGTATAATTTGTATAACTTCGCTCGCCTCGGTAGCGTGATGGTTAGCGTATCTGCCTCACATTCAAGAGGTCGCGAGTTCAAATCTTGCTTAGGGTAAGTTATCCGGGTAAGGTTTTTTCCGGGGTTTTCCCTTATCCTGAGAATACGAATGTCGGGTAACTTAAAGCTCCATGGACCTCGGGCTCATTTGAGCATCATTTCATCTGTTTCATTTATTCACTGTCCGACATGACACTACGTTGGAGGACGTTAATTTAAAAAAAAATAATAAAAAAATTTTTTAAAAATTTAAAAAAATGTATAACTTCAAGTAAAGTTACCAACATAAAACTGCATACAACTGCCTAAAATGCAGCCAAAAAGTAATCAAAAGGAAGGAGCAAAATGAAATACGATAAACGTACCAAAAACTGTTACCAAAAATTTGACTGACTAGAATAATAATTTATGATTGATTGTTCCTAAACTTTTATTTGTTGATTTCTTAAGTTGTATTTTCCAGCAAAAACACGCTTTCTCAAATACAGAGATAAAAAGCAAGCTGAGCACTTTCCTGTTTATAGACCGCTAACTGAATTATCACAAAATGGTTAAGAAGCAGGAAATGTGTGACAAACTGGACATCTGCTCACCCTAAGCCCCCTGCACACCTAAAAGTTTCAGACAGTTACTTTAAATATAAAGCAGCTTCCATGAGCACCAAAGAGTAGACCTTTCACCTGCCATGCCTGTTCAGGTACCTATATTATGTCTCCACTAAGGTAAGGCATGTATGTAGATGGCATCCTTCTCATTGCCCACTTCTGTCACTTGGAGCCCCATAAGGGGGCATGCTGAAGTTTTGCTCATGGTGTTATTACAAAGGCCCTTCCTGCAAAGTTTAGACATAGTCAGCATATGGTTTAATGGTCCATTTAAGAGATATTGGTCTATAGCTCTATCTCGGGCAGCTTTTACAATCATAATTTGTTAGAATATTTTATATTCTCACAAACAGTTAAGCATTATCATAATTTGGTAATATAAAACTACACTGCTGTTATAGAATACATGCAATAGGGCTTTGTTATGCTGTTTAGGAATTTATGCAACAGTTAATATCTTCTAAAAATAACTGATGACCTTTTTCTTGCCACAATATTCTTAATGAATGCATATATTACTGTGTGACAAGTTACTTATTTCATAGTCTATAATTGAATAATGCTATGCAATTAAAAGGCATCAGTATGAGAGATGTATACAACAATTTATACCTTATCTTTTGAGTTAATTGCTGTGATGGTATTTCAAAAGTTATGACTTAAAAACAATACTTTCCTTACATCTAAGTGGTATAAATGGTGATGCATCACAGACGTGGAATTATATATCTGAGTAAGATTTGTTAAGTGCATATATAGGCAGCAGCACTGCCAAGTGTCCTGTATTGTGCAAAATTTTCCATATGAGACTATGAAACATAAGGACATCCAAATTCTTGGATGTACTTGTATTCATGGAGAAGTAAAGGAATGGACTTCATATTTTCCCTTTATATTCCATGTCTTTCTCTGAAGGATATGATATAACATTATTTGTAATTAACAATATCAAAAGCCTTTTATACAAATTCAACAACTGGTAAGAAGTTTGAGTTTATTACCTTGCACTGTAATACTGTGAACTGAAAATGCTTTGCTCACTGTACTAAGAACTTGCAAGGGACATTAGACATCCCTGTATTGAATTATTACATTGGGAATGAGAAAATGTGTAATAATGGTAATGTAATTCTTGTTATATATGTATATATACAGAGCCATGTGGCTCAGACGGTAACGCTTGGGACTTGCATTCCAAAGGTCCCAGATTCAACCCATCGTTCTTGGCCCCTGACCTTGACTGGAAGTCCTGTAGGCGAACCCATAGCTTTTGTCTCTTTCATCAGCTCATTTTGTGTAATTCTGCAAATGAAACCATGGACAACATGGGGAGGGAGATGCATGATCTGAGACTGTCCTTGCTAATTCTCAGGTGCTTTTTAGTGCAATGTGCAGTTGAAAACATAGATCTTTGCGATAAAGAGTGAATATAGTGAATTTGTGAGACGTTGATCATAGCGTAAATCAACCATGCCACCTGTACGTTCTAAAATAGGGACCAAAACATTACAGTCAGAGTAGAGAAATTGTTTCAAATGTATGGACGTGCATGAAGAAAGAAGCTAAAAGCAAAGGACTGCTTACATCAGAATATTTTTTCAAAAAAATTCAAAAAGTTCAAAAGTGGGTATCAAATGCCACAGGAGTATCAGAAAGAAGGTAAATTGTGGAGACATTTTTCTGCATGGACTGTACTGCCTTAGTAAGAAGAATGTTATCTTATTAGCATATGAAGCTGATGCACCAATTTGCATGCTGTCTGCAGCCACCTGGCTTGGTAAGTAAACTCGCTTTCAAGCTTTACATTTACTTCCTCCAGGGGCCAAGAATGGTGAATCCAGCTGTAACCTATGTTTTTTTGCCAACTCCAGTTCTATAATTCTGCAATATTTTGAGCATATAGTTCAAACATTGCAGATTTGTACATAAGGGATTGAATATATGGTGAGGGTAGCTGTTTAGAGCTATGTAGTAGCTTATAGTCAGGGGCAAAGCATTAGAATAAGCAGGGTAAGCTCAGTCAGCCCAGAATTAATGTAACAGAAAAGAAAAAATCTGATGTGTTGTACTCACATGACTTTCTCTACTCTTGTACTAGCCATTCTTACAAACTCTTATTCCTATATCTTCTTTGTGTTAGTTAAGATAAACATTTGCAGAAATTATCTTATTCCTTATTTCCTTGTAGGTGCAAGGGGAGTATGGGAATACAGTAAGCTTTGATTGATAGTCAAATCTTTCAAAGCTTTGAGAATCTATTCTCTTTGCACAGCTACGATATAAAAAAAATGAATAACGATCTTCCATTTGACGAAAGTTTAAGTATTCCAAAACTCACACCAATAACAAAGAATATCTCACAATGGTTCACCCCACAACAAAATCATTTGGACATAAATTGTGTGTTTTAACGTGATTTACAGTTATTAAATAATAAGATTTTATGTATCTTTTACAGTTTACGAGTTATTCAAAAGTCATCAAGAGTAAACAGGACTACATAGGTTATACATAGCCCAGACAATTCCAAATATACATTTCATTTGTCATAAAAATATCTTAAACATATGGCATTTTAACGAAACTCGTTAGAGCCATTTTTGAGAAAATCAGCATTTTCGAAAAACTTTCCATGTGAAGGGTAGTTTAGGGTGGAGGAATTTTCTTCAAGATCTTCATGTTGCATCCCTAAAATACTTAATACCAACTTTGGTTTCTAATCAACTTTTCGTTTTTGAGTTATACTGCCCACAGACAGCCCCACACACACATACACATGCATGGACTTTTACTAAAAATGCTTTTTCTGGATTCAGGGTCCCTCAAAACATAGATATCCGGCAAAACCTCGACATCAAATTTTTGGTGGCATACAATACTTGCTCTACTTGTATAAAGCTCAGCTTTTCTTTTCCTTTTTTTATAATTGTGTTTTTTTGGGAAGAACATACTTATTTAGATAAACTTGAAAAGCAAACTGTTAACTAAATATACATTTTCATCCTAATTGTTGGAGCTGTTTCCATGACGAGGCCTTTAATGTCCTAGCTTGTTTGTTGAAATTGGCCCATCAACAGAGAAATTATGGCCAAAATAATGTTTCGACTAATTGTGACTGCTACGCGTAGACTAATATAGTCAACTTTCTTTAGGTTTTCTGAAAGTTCTTGACAAGACCTTTAATATCCTAGCTGGTTTGTTAAAATTTACCCATTAATAGTGAAATTATGGCCAAAATAAGGTTTAGAATAATTGTGACTGTTACGCGTAAAATCACTTATTTTTTTTTTAGGAATGACACCTATATAGATAAACTTAATAAGTAAAACTCTGTCTGAATACAAAATTTGATAAAAATTGTTAGAACCATTTTCAAGTTGCACGGAATATATATATATAGAGTACCTGGGCGACCAAGCTTTCAGAAAACCTAAAAAATGTTGACTTAGCTATGTTAGTCTTCGCATAACAGTCACAATTAATCTAAACTTTAAACCTTAATGGCTCCAACAATTAGGATGAAAATTTATATTGAGTTAACATTTTGCTTTTCAAGTTTATCTAAATAAGTATCTTCTCCCAAAAAAAAACACGATTAAAAAATGGGGAAAGGACAGAAAAACCACGGGAAGCTCGGTCGCCCAGGTACTATACCTACAGCACACAAGAATTGCTCATTTAAATATATAAATATAATAGAGAAAGTAAAAAGGGTTTGAAAAATAAAACAAAAACCTAAATTATCTTCAAATAATGTCTATAAAAGTTGAAGTTCCATAATGAAGCTAACAAGTAAAAATAGTTTATCCATGACAATAAACGACAAACCCTCATAATAAACAGATTAGTTTCACATTCATGCAAAGAGGTTAATCAGAATCTATGGTTTTTAACAAAGACTTCAAGCTTTCAAATGTCATAATGAAGCTAATAAGTAAAAAAGTTATTGTTGATAATAAACAACAGGACCTCATAGTCAACATGCTAATTTCACACTCATGCAAAAGATTAATCAGTATCTATGGTTTTTGAAAAAGCTTTGAGCTTTCAAGCCTCAAAGCTATGCTCTTTGTTTCACCATGTGTTGAAACAGTTGTAGGTTACAAAAACCAATCTCCGTTACTAATAAGTAGAAAAAACATTTTTCTCAGAAACACATTTTGCACATCTATCAAGCTTTGAAAAAAATGCTCCTCATTTCCACCCTAGAGTCTAAATCTAATAAAAATGAGTATCATACGATTGTTCTAACAAGCATTATAGCCAGAGGCATGGACAGCTTCCATTGATGAAGAAAAATATATGTAAGACTGAGTACAGATTTTAGCTGTAAATTAAATAACTGTGCGAAAGAGCAGACATCTTCCCAAGGTGCAGTTTCACACCATGAACTCTTAAATACCATACAATACAGTCTATCTGTGTTGCCTGGGAGAGAGTCAGCCATGGATAAAATTGCTTCAAGAAAATTAAGTTGTCATGATTCATCACCACTGTATGCCACTGTATATTGTACAATGGAGAAATTAAGTAGGTATGCCTATATTCAAATTCAATAATGATTATTAAAATCATGTTGAATACTTACACTTAATAACAGATAAGGCACACCATTGGGCTTTCTTCCACCTGGAGGTAAGAAGCCATTTTTGTACTTTAGCTACCATTGTAGCCAAATTTTCTGGATCAGATTTCATAATTGAATCAAATTCAGCAAATTTACCAGGTCTGAAGAACACTCTTGTCACACCAAAACGGTAATCGTTCTCAGTCATTCCCAGTGCTTTTAACAATGCCTGAAATTAAAATGAGTAATGTTGACAACTACAGAAAGCATCCAAAGTAATAAAAGAAAACAGGTTTAATACTTGCTGTATACCAGGTGGAAGCTACTGCTTTGGCCATATGTTAACCAGGGTTTCTACATGATGAGTATAACAAACATGTCCAATACAATTATTGTCATAGAAAACCATTTCGCTGAAGAAAAAAAAATTGTGTAAAATATTTTGAGCCATCTAGCTTCTTGACAAATGGATATAAATGGTTTATTATTTCACTAACTGTTACGCAAACATTGTGCAAACAATGCTGTAATGCATTTCTACCTTAATTAAAATAAATTTAGTCACAATTTAATGTCAAAATGTCATGCAAAATGTAATTTCTAAGTGAGATTTGTCAACGTTATGTTAACATTAAGTTGTGACTAAATTCGTTTGGATTGAAATAAAATGACGTTACAACATTGTTCACACAATGTTTGCATGACATCAAAACAATAAACTGCTTATATCCATTCATCAGGAAGCTAATATTCTAAATATTTGACACAAATTATTTTTTTCGGTGAAACGTTTCTTTATTGACAATAATTGTATGGGACACATTTATTACACTCATACTGTAGAATTCCTGGTTCGTGTATGGTTAAGGCAATACCTTCACCCAGTATATGTACTGTAATTATTTGAGACAAGAAAGCAGATTATCAACAAGTGACCATTTACTGTTAAGTAATCTTTTGGCAATGTGCTCAGCTTTACTCAGAAGTTCATATTTCCACCATAAGTAATTACCAATGGCAAGTGCAATACAATCATCTTATTAGGAAAGCTGTGCATTTTGTAATAAGTAAACTATTTTAACCCTAACAAAGGATTTTTTTGCGCCAAACTTAGTTATTAAAATTCACTCCTCGCAATAAAATGAATAATGATAATATATAGAAACCAATGCTTCTGTTTTAGATGACTAGATTTAAGCACTGTCTGTATTTATTTAAAGTTATTGGCATTTGTAGTCACTTCTTTTCCATAAGCAAGTAATATTCAAATATGAAAACTTAAAACAGAGTTAGGATTACCAGATTTTTTTACTGCAACAAAGACATGATAAAAATGTGAGACTTCATACAAAAATGTAGGACATCAGGATTATGTATTACTGTAAGGATGCTATAAAAACATACTCTATCTTTATACTTTCTTAAATAGTGTCACAATGAATGGCACGATTCCACCAATGCCAATAAATTTAATTAACTTATGTGACAAACTGATATTGTTAGAACTTCTTGTATATTGGACTATGTAATTCGTATAATTGTTTCTTCATAAAATACTATTACTCAACAATTCTGTTGGCTATGAAGCTCAGAAATTAAAACCCTTTTAGCATTGCAGGTTACCTTGGAGGTATGCTGTCCTAAGTAATTGAGATGACCTTGAAATTTTATTGGGATAATTGAATCAGATGAGTAGATTTAATTACATATGGGGAATTTGCTATGATAGCTTGGCTATAAGAGCATCAGCATGAAGAGCCAAAGATGCATGGTTTCATCCTAGGGACACCATTGAATTTTTCACATGTGATCCAAATTTTCAATTTAGTGCATACACACAGCAAGCCTGAAAGAACTATGACCAAAGCATATTTAGTCAGTTGGTGAACATCATTGCTCTGACTACCTTTTAGAAGGGAGATTGTAACCAATATACGTGGATAAGGTAAGTTGAAGTATCCCATTGAAAAGTGTGGAACAATGTGGAAGAAAAGTAATTAAAATTAAAAAAATTATTTTGTTCTTTAATGACGCTGTCAATTGCCAGGATCACATCAGCGTTGCTGGTGTGCCCGAATTTTGTCCCGCAGGAGTTCATTTACATGCCAGTAATTCTACTGACATGGAGCTGTCGTTTTTAAGCACACTTAAAAACCATCAGTCTGGACCGGATTTGAACCCACGACCTTGGGATCAGTAGGCCAGCGTCTAACCAACTGAGCCACCCAGACCGACTGGAAGAAAAGAGCAACTCCCCCAAAAGTAGGAACAAGACGTTGCAATATTATAAACATTTTACCTGGTGTCATTGAAATAGGCATATATGAGTCATTCCATGTCAAACTGCACAAATTTCAGGAAAATTTGACCTTCAGGTCTCCGATTACATTGATATTAAATTTACTTATTCTGTAAATGAAAAAATTATAAACCTATGTCTTTGTTAGTCTGTAAATTAATTAATTTGGTAAATATAAATGAGGAGCATTTTTTCAAAACTCGATAGAGCGCAAATTTTGAGAAAATGAGTTATTATGGAATTCAGTATGTTTTCGATGCCACCAATCAGTCTGTGAAATCAGATTTTGCATAACTCGATATTTGCCTTGTGTATAGCATGGTGAATCATGAGCAGTTTTTCATAACTCAATAGAGCGCATGCACAGCAATTTTACAAAACTCGATACAGCACAGTCTAAATGAAAAGATTTGCCACCTGCCAAGACCCATCACTGACCTGACAATAATTTGCAATATTCTGCTTGCCCGACCTTATTTTCCTGGAATATTATACAAAAACCATATCATTATTTCAAAGCCTTCCCATGGCTAAATAATATAGAGAATGATTCATTTGGTATTATCACTGCACTTTTCTCATTTGAAGGGAATAGAATGACAATACTACTTGGCATGTGGTTTATGTCAACATCAAACTCTGTTGTTACATACTCTTTCAGAACCTTTTATCAACATCACTTTCAAAGCGACATTACAAAGACCTAACAATCAACATGTTCCACACTCAGGATAGCGCGGCATTACTGCAACAAAGGCCGCTGTTTAAAACCATTGTTTATCACACAGTAAAGAATGTTACGTTTTCTGAGTCACTTCTACGACTGTGTCACTAGTGTTATGCACATAGATTGAACCAGTCTCTCGCAAGCACAAGCTAAGTCATGGACGAAAGTACAGACTTTGATTCTCCAGTGACTGAATCTGATGGTGGCAGGAAAAATAGAAGAAAACGTATTGTTCAAGCTACAAAACCTAGTAATAAAGAACCATCCGTGAAATGTAAGCATGAAATTCAAGATTATCCATTGAAGAAAATAAAGAGGGAAAGTAAGGAATGCAGAGTATGAGATCTGACATATGAAGACATTAATGATTTCCATAATAAAGTAAGACATCTAAATAAAGTGGACCAAGACAAATTCCTGCTTAAATACATGACAATTCTCCAAACTGAAGGAAAGTGAAGCAGGAAAATTCTAAAAGAAAACAATCTGTGAGTATTAAATATAGCATCAGAAAGAAAAATGGAGATGTTTTACCAATCTGTGCTACAAGTTTTCAGGGAATAGCAGGCATGTCTAAGGGTAGAATGTCTCCCCTTGCAAGAAAATTTTATTCTACTGGGAATTCAACTAAAGAAAATTGAGGAGGGGATAGAAAGTGTTTTAATCTCTCATTCAAGACACCACACACTGATACATGCTCCATGTGCAAGATGGGACTAATTTCCATGAAGCAAGAGACAGATTTGGAGAAGAATGAATATATGACAAACTACAGACTGCATAAACTTTGTGCAAAGAACTTTTATGCTATAATGAAAGAAGAAAATCATGATGTAATCAAAATCTATTTTGATAGGCGGCAAAATCAGCCACTACCTCAATTATCAGTAGGTGAAGTGTATTATTCCAGGCAAGTATGGTTCTATAATCTTTGCATTATGATTCACTGTAAACCACAAATGAAAGAGAATATACATTTCTATACCTGGTTAGAAAATCAGTCATCTAAGGGATGTAATCAAGTGGCATCTGCTTTGTTGAATTTTCTGTTAGACCTAGAAAAAAATGAAGTGTCCTTACATTTTTTATCTTTTCTCACCGAATTCTGCAATCCCATGGAGTTAACAAAGTTCTCAACGTGGGTGGCAAATCAAAACACTGAAGGAGACTACTCGGAAGATTGTGAAAGCAAAGCTGGCATTTAACATAGGAATGCAACGTGTCATATCATACAAAAAGTCATCTACAAACGCGTGTAATGTTCCTGTAACTGTGCAGAACACTTACACTGTGTCACCTACGGAGGTTTCTAATTTCAAAACTGGAATTAAAACACGCCACAAAGAAACACCAGGATCCTCATGTTTACAGAAGATGAACATGGTGTCCAGTGAGAAGAGGAAGGATGTAAAAAAACTCATGCAATTTTTTGAAATTCCAGAAGAAGCAAAAGGATTTTATGAAGATGTTCACAGTGACTGTTAAGATATCAAAATAAGCGTACGCATTATTACTTGCTAGTTTAATCACTTTGTATTTTTAAATTTCTCTATTTATTAATTTAATAATTATGTAACTTTTTAGAAATATCCATTGTTTCACTAACATAACAATGTTGATTTAGCCATTTATTAAATTTGTATGCTGTACATAAAAATAAATTGTAAAGAAATGAAAATAAAATCAAAACAGTAATAAAAACAATAAAACTAGTAGCAAATTAAGGTTCAGTAAAATTCACTTCTTTCATAGGCCATGTTCTTTATCGAGTTTTGAAAAAACAAGTACTTTTTACCTGGTCAATATTATGAAAAATATGGTTATCCTCCAGGAGTTTCGCTGTTGTTTGAGATTGTCCCATGATAATTTTGTAGTGTTTAACGCCCGCTTTTACTACTACGGCACTGAAGGCGGTGACACTGATGATACATGGAATGAAGATGGAGCACCGGTGGAATGAAATGGCGGGGGAAACCGGAGTACCCGGAGAAAACCCGCCCTGACGCCGCTTCGTCCACCACAAATACCACATGCGGGTCCCTGGGATCGAACCCGGGCCGCCTAGGTGGTAGGCGAGCGCACTAACCGCTCGGCCACGGTGCCGCCTGTCCCATGATAATGTTTACTATTGCCAAAAATAAAGGTTGTGTAATGAAAGGTTATGTACTAGAATAAAAAAAAAATGTAATTTCTGTAAAAACATCTTTTTGTCCTCTATAGAGTTTTGAGAAAACGCTCCTCAAATATCTCTGGTATTATTTTTCAGATAAATATGATCTTTGGCTCACTCTGAATATTGAAATATATACTTCATTTACACATTAAACAAAAAATAATTAGTTTAATTTTTTCTATTTTCATGAAGTCATTAATGTTACAAACATCATTAACAATTCTCACCCCTTACATTAAAACTCTGGAAAAAAATTAAAAGTGTGGCTTCATTATGCCATATAATCCTAGCAAAAATTAAGATTGGAATTCCAAATAAATACAGAGAAATTAAATAACTTACCAAGCCATGCAGATGAGCAGTAATGCTGCAATGCTGCCTTCGTGTAGGTCAAGAGGTACACACACCGTGTGCCAGCTGATTGCGTATCATGTGTTGCAGTTCCGTCAAGGTCAGACTGTTAGCATAAACTCTGCAATAGCTATAGTTGATACTCTGATCCATGACTCTCTTCACATGGCACAAAGTTAACATTCCAGGATTTAAAATTCCAATAATACATTTACATTTGCAGTCATTATACTTCAAGTTACACTGCTTTTTAAATAGCCACTACTTTCCCTACTTTTTGAAACAAATAGTTTCTTATTAATGCCTGAGATGCAGATACTGGAACAAACAGTTCAATTGTAGAGTGCCTCGCACTACTTTTGCTTGTGTGTATCTTGAGTGAAAAGCATTATTATGCTCCCTGTGTTCACTATCGGAGAAAAAGTTTAAGAGAATGCAAGAAATGTTCTTCTGGGCCCAGCTAAACAGTTTTCTTGGCGTTGTGATAGGGCCTATTCCAGGTTGAAGGCTCACCTTCGTTGCAAGTCTCCAAAAGTACCGCCAATTCCATCACAAGGTCCTTTTCCATGCGATATAGTAATAAGGTGCCATTTTGCTCAAATTTGAAAGTCATTTTTGTGGAAACAAATATTTGAAAAGTTTGTTTCATTTTTATATTGAGCACTCCAGCTATCTGAAAAGTAATTATTTTATGCAATACTCCCAAATGCTGTTTCAGAAACAGTAATACCTTTCTTCCTTTCATAGAAGTTTGAAAACAGTGTTGTTGTAATTAATTTAATTTAAAAGGTGAGTTAATAACACTGAACAACACTCACAACATATTCTTCCGGGACACGTTTCGAAGGTTAACTTTCCTCCATTATCAACCGGACGTAATACCTTTGTTTAGAAAATATGGACAGCTCTGGTGTTGTGCTTTAGGCATTCAGGAATAGCAACAAAAGTTTTATATTTTATGCCACTATTGTCTTTGTAGTAGGCCTTCCTTCAAAAATAAATTCTGTTGCTGAGCTACAAATGTATGTGGTACTAAATTAGTAAGTTTTGTTGATAATTTGTCTGGGAAATCCTCTACTGGCAATATCAAAGTTTCTAAATTTGTGCGATCCACAGTCACCCATTGCCTGTAGATTATCTCTTAGATAGATTATTCATCTAGGAGTTGTCGTAAACATTGTATTAAATGTTTACTTCCTGGACAAATATTGCATTTCTTTAAATAACAGTTAGATGATGAGGAATTTCAGATAATCTGTGACAAGCCATCTTTATAATTAGTTGGGATAGGACTTGAATTTTCAGTGAGCCGACAAATATTGATAGCATCAATCATTGATTTAACATTTCTATGATGAGCACAAACACAAACTGAGTGAGTGCCACTAGTTCCAAGAAGTACGCATTCCTTTGGCCTTAATTCGGAAAATTTTTAAAATCCTATTTTGGCATCCAGGTATGTATCTTTAAAGTTATGATAGGTTTCTTTAAGATTGCCAAGTGTCAGTCTTTTCTGCTTCTAAATTCTCCAGCCAGGTTCTTTAACAGAAACTATGTTCTTTTTACCAGGTATGACCCTACTAAAATCAACAGAATTATAAAATTCAGAAAGCTTTTGTAAGGTAGCTAAGTCAAAATGTTTTCCCGGATTTGGGGTCCAGAGTTGCTAAAATTCCCTTTTCTTTGGCCAGTTGTTTAGATATTCGTATCATGTGAGTTCAGACATCTAAACGTTGCTTCATTTTATTGTATGACCAGCTGTCAAAAATCGTCAGTATTTGTATTTTAAGATTTCCGTCATCCATTTCATGGAGACAAACTATTAATGTTTGTATTATTTCAGAATTATTATTATTCATTTAAAGCAGAGTCTGCAATATGAAATATTTTCTGCTTCACTGTCTGTGATATTTTCTGCAGCTTCTCATTAGAATTTCTGTGACAGTTTTCTTTTCTTTATTGGAGATTCTCCTATTGCTGTTACACCCTCATTCAATTTACCTGTTACATCTGTTGTGGCCATACTCACTGCGCCACTAGACGATGAAGAGCTATCATTATCCTCATTTTCATGTTCTTTAACCAAACTTTCAATAGCACTAGGCACACATACTCAGTGGTGGTTTGTTCCGTTGCTAGTCTTGAAATTTTCATGTGGTAATTACCATGAACTTTCAAATCACAGGATAAATTTAGGCCTTCTAATTTAAGTTTAATCAATATTACTGAGGTCACTGATCTTAACTTTTATTTTTAACTCTGTGGTTAAACAATTTGAATGAGTTAAAACAGTTGTTGTAACTCTGTTGTACCAAATCAGCCATGATTATACAAAAGCACACATGAAACCACAGCTCAACTAGCAACATAATGATGACATATGCATACGGTAAACAGCAGATGTGTTATGACACCTCGCCCACATTTTCATAGCACTTTCCTCAATTGATCCAGTGAGTCACCATGCACACGTCGTTAGGAAAGTATTTATAATACCATTTCTTATTCAAATTCCTTTCTGAAACCAATGTTTTTCAATGCACAATATTTCAAAGATTATAATAATATTTTGTCAGTTAAGTTTTTATTAATTAAAAATGCATTTTAAAAATACTACCCCTTAAAAAGGGCCCATTTTATATTTTGAGTGAACCTAAAAAAATAGTATATAAAACTGCAATTTTTTACTTAAGAATGCTACAAGCATGAAAGTTCTACAAATCATGTAATCTTCAGTATAACAATTTTTATATAATACAGCATGCAAATTTATGGTAAAAATAGTACTCAATAAACTGCGAAATAAGTGTATCATACCAAAAAGAAAACATATGGGTTAATAAATCTCTTCTAATGATAGCATAAAAAAAAAGTTTGGAGAAAGTAGTATAATGTCAAGTTTCAGAAGTGTTGGATTTGACGTGGAATGACTCATATAGGAAAAGTGCTTATGGCAGCTTTGCTACATTTTCTGATGATGCTACAATATATCATCAATGTAAACACAAGTGTACAGTAAGTACACAGACACTACACATAGTAACAGCTTATCCACATTTCATTTCAAGAATTACCAAGAGAATAGCTATTAGGATTCCAGGTAAAGACATAAAGGATCTGCCAAGGGCAAAATCCTTAGGTGGCAATTGCAGAGGATGTACAAAATGTAATGGAAGGTTAAGATACATGCTGTGTTCAATGTAAAGCTTTTCTTTGTTTTAAACATTGCTACGTTGTTTGCTTTGTGTTTAAGCCCTACAGGCCTTAAAGTTAAGTTTGAAGTATGAATAATTAGTAAGCTACATGTCTCTTTTATGTAAAAGTATTGTCACATTCAAAGTAAATGCTTATTAAAGCACAATAATAGATTACAGAATGCAAACCACATGCAATGTTGATGATAAAAGATCAATGTCACTCATAAATGAGAAACATTATTACATTTACTTTGCTCTGGAAATTTCTTAGAAATATAGCACAGATCAGTACCTTACAGAAAACTCTTGGCTCCAAACTGGCAAGCTTTGGAGGTAGGAACTTATGATACATTTTGTATAGGTCATTAAACTGCACTCTTGAAGGAAAACCATTCTGCATCAGTTCCATTACACTTGTCATTCCTGAACACTCCAACTGTGACAGAATAGAACCTCCCTCAAAGTGGTGATCTACCATTTTCTGGTTTGGCTTGATGCAACGAACAAAATTCGTACCCTGTAAGAAAATGCATTTCAGACATTTCAACAATGATTCTTGGTTTTAAAATGGTCATCATGGTAAGTATATATACAACATCAGTTAATATGACTAGAGTTTATATCACCTAGTTACAGCAATAAATGCCAAAAAAACAAATATCTCATACATGTAATTCTAACAACCTTAATGATATTTATTTTTAGCAGTTTCCTAATGGCAATAAATCCAAATTCCTCAAAAATAAAAGTCAGATTTTCAGTTTATAAATTTATTTACTTAGCATTTTATGGCATTGAAAATGAAAAGGATTTTGTACATTATATCGTATAACAATATACAGTTTGTCCAGATTGTTGTGACATTCCCTCACTCCTGAAGTATAGATGCGCAATAAAAGAGACATGCCCACTTGCACATTAGGAGAGGTGCGGATTAGTGTACCGCTCGCTCTCACTGTGATAACTACACAATAATTGTTTATAAAACATAAACATACACTGCTTGTGTAAGTGACTGTCTGAGTTCTGACATCACTTGCTTGTTCCCCACCACTCCATTCACTTCTTAATTTCTCCTCTTTTGTGCGCTGATGACCACAAAGTTGAGCGCCCTTAAACCCACAAACCAACCAACCAACCCATGTAGATCTTAGGATGACTGTACACCGGAAGTCCACGATGCCTATTTCAAGCATACGCACGAGTTTCTTAGAATTTTTGTCAGGCTACCCTGAAAAACGTTATATCCTCACTTGTCCATGTTGAGTGTCATCATGATCTGGATAAACTGTAATATAATGTATATGTATAAGTTATGTAAATGTTAGATTTAAATTAGGTTGTGGATGAAAAACTACTTACAGTACTTTTCAACTTATCCATCAGTTCACCCAGTTGTGTTTTAAACTTTGAGCCCACACTGCTGAAAGCTAATTTTCCTTTCTGTTGACTAATATTTGTTGAGGATGCAAATAAGCTTTGTAGAAATGGGTTTCTACTTTCTTGGATAAGGCCTTCCAGGGATGCATGAAGTGCATCATTATTCTTTTCAATGAATTGACTCTGAAAAGACATTTTTAATTAATGCTATTGCTTTGAAAATCAACAACAGAATTATAAAAATTCTAATTTCTGCAGATATTTATTTAAGTTTTAAGGTGAAATAGTAGTGATACATACAGCAGTAAACATTTCTTTTTATTATGCCATTAACCACTGCACAAGGTGAAAGGGATGAAGATTCCTCTTATCTTAATGCTGCTTGGAAAGGGTTTAAAAGGGTGCACAATTTTAGAATAACCGTTCATGTCAGAGCATTTTTCTTTCTTATTTTTAATCAGGTATTTAACAACACTGTAATGCCGTAGCATTAGTTTCACCTCTCATCACTCATTCAAAGGTCACATGCGTAAATATGTTCAGTCTCATATTTGCTGTGTTTGCACAATAGAATATAATGTGACTGTATCTCCATTTGCTACATGCCTTGCTCCAGAGAAACATCTATATTGGGTTACTCTACTTTTTTTCAATTAATAAATGCCCATTATCACCGGTTCATAACAAAGGGCTCCTACATTCTCTTTCTCTCTCTCTCTCTCTCTCTCTCTCTCTCTCTCTCTCTCTCTCTCTCTCTCTCTCTCTTTCTATCTTTGTATCTTTGCAGATAACAGAATGTGAAGAAAGACACATGGAGAAATTTGTAACACATTCATATTTCCCAAAAATGTTATTCCTGTATGTCAATTTTTATCACAGACCTACTATACCCTATAATCTCATCTGAAAACATGCTGCTTTCTAACCCCTACATTAAGCTAAAAACATGTGACAAATATAAATCAGTAAATCATTACGATCCCTCCCACTAGAGTAAAATCTAAATTCTTTCTTTTGGGACAATACTCATAAGTGTGAGTAATGTCTATAAAAATATTAGAAGCCACAGCTATAGAGACTACTCTCATTTAAATGATTTAATAATACACATAATTATTGGTGAAGTAATTCTCACTCTTTTGCCAACATTTAAATTAATAGATACTCCTTTATTCCACCCAGTTGCTTTCATTTCTCCTCCACAAATATGTGCAGTTTCATAGATTCCAGAAATAGCCAATTAAAATTAATTCTCCTTATTCCAAATCAACTTTGGTTTTAATATTCACTGAAAAGAAATGAGTGTACATATGAAAATATTTTCAGAAAACTAATGTCTAAGTGGAAACTACTGATACAATTTCATAATCATTGAAATTTTTTCAGGATAAGTGAATGTTTCAAAATAAGTTGCTTTTCTTGCAACTTCTTAACTTTTTTAACTTGCAATATTTAACTATGCAAGGTGATTTCACAGTAGCATCTTGAAGCTATGTGAGATAGTCCTAACTACCATGTAGGCAATCTTATTACACAATTTTGAAAACCATTTAACTTTGCTAACTGACTATTGCTCATAAATAATGAAGTACCTGGCGACCAAGCTTCGCTC
The DNA here is from genome assembly GCA_030765045.1 of Tenodera sinensis. Classification (NCBI taxonomy): domain Eukaryota; kingdom Metazoa; phylum Arthropoda; class Insecta; order Mantodea; family Mantidae; genus Tenodera; species Tenodera sinensis. The sequence goes on from CM060964.1 coordinate 113,263,021, forward strand.
GGCATTCTCTCCGACCCCCCCCCCCCCTCCCTTTTTTGTGAAATCTTGTTCTTTGCGAGAAGATACTTATTGAGATAAACTTTTAAAGCAAAATGTTAACTAAATAAAAGTTTTTGCCGCAATTGTTAAGTCATTTCCGAGATACAAGAGATATAAAGCTACACATAAATATTTCATTAGCATCATCATTTCAGCTGTAAAATGTAATACCTTGTATTTCTATTTCAAACATATAGACGGGACGAGCTGTAACACATAAACTAATATTATAGCTAGGTCTACTTTCTTCTGATAGCCCTGGAAGAGGAGTTTAAAGTGCTAGCTTGTTTGCTGAA